>JAJJMB010010581.1:883887-900738 GCA_023531105.1 Papaver atlanticum
AAAAAAAAAAAAAAATTTGCTCGATAGTGACAAAATTGTATTGATAGAAACCAAATATACAACCCAAATCTCCATTTACTGAAAGAGATCAAAGAAAGAAAATTCTGTCACTAGAAATATTACATTCATGAGTGTTTGTATCAACTTTCGCTTGGGAGCTTTATTTCCTTGGATTTTGTCATTCTGTACATCGTGTATATAGTCGGAGAACATAGCCTGGTCAGTAACACAAATATACCAGTACTGGCAATACCGAAGAAAAAGATTACAGACATCACTTCAGCATTATTGCAAGATTACAACACCCTCCCAGTGCACTTATATCGAGATTACTTATCCTTCTCTTGAGCAATTCAACGTCTTTCATCCCCAGCATGGCTCATCACAGTGAGCACAAGTCATCTCAGATTACTTATCCTTCTCTTGATTTCTTACCAGAATCACCTAACGTTATCATCGAAAGTTCATCTAGGGTGGAGAGATTAGGTTGTTAGCCAGTAAAAATCACCACTTGTAACCTTGAGTTGAGTAATAAGATCATCCTTTCCCCCGTGGACGTAGGTAATCATGCCGAACCACGTATATCTTGTGTTCTTGTTCATCTCTTGCTTGTTTACTTATCATTTGTGTATTTGAGATTCATCGGATGTAGTAGTTGGACTTTCCACATCTACAATTTGTTTTACAAAGTTACGGTCATTTCTAACTTGAAATTAATGGATGTGCAGGTCTTCCTGTGACGATCCGGTTTTTAGACCCACGGCTCCATGAATTTCTTCCAGCAGGAGATTTTGAACAAATTGTTGGTCAACTAGCTATCCACACTGGTGTGACCCAAGATGAAGCTATCTCAAGGGTGGAGAAACTCGCAGAAGTAAGTCCAATGCTTGGTTTCCGTGGTTGCATTAGTGGCAAATGAGGTACAAATCAACCAATTCAATAAATGAGGTACAAATCAACCAATTCAATTTCAAACTTCAGTACTTGCTTTTTCTTGTTTGACAATTGGCTTTGTTTGTAAACTTTCCCCAGATTGCAAAACATGCAGACTTCTTCTCATTTGGGACAAACGATCTCACTCAAATGACATTCGGTTACAGTTGAGACGATGCTGGAAAGTTTCTACCTCAATACCTTGCTCAAGGCATTCTGCAAAACGATCCACTTCAGGTAAGCACACAAACCACCAAATATGATTTTTGCACACCTGCACCTATTGGTAAGGTGGACTTCGAGAAACAATAACAATTTGAAAACATAGAGAGACTATCCAACACGAGGAGTGCATGATGCGTTTTTGCATTTCGGGTCTTTGCCACCAACAACACCTAATCAAGGTTTACTGCCATCGTCCCATCTCCATCTAATTTTACTTATTCTTGCGCGATCGCAGGATTGTACAACATGACCCTCAGTTTTGGGGCAATTTTCTAATTTCCCTAGCTCATATAGGTTAGTCATATATGTCTGTTTTGGATTTTCTAGTCATATATGTCTGTCAAAAATATGCACGACGTTTTGCAATTTTACAGTTTTGTAGTCATCAGGGAATCAATTAAAAATCAAAAGAATTTCGATTTGAGTTAGGGCTACTATTAAGCATGCTAGAAATGAGTTCTCTTATGAAAGACTGAATTGTTTCTTAGACATTTATAAGTTTACAGGGTGAGTTATGGGACGTCATCCCATTTTATGAACATTGGATCTATTTATCAACTGGTGATTCTAGTACTCTGGGTTTCTAACTTGTAATTCCCATTGCAGGTTTTGAGCTGGAAACCACGTGATGTCTACTTTCCTAGTTTTGAAAGTGCAGAACAATGTGACCATACAATTAAAAAGGCCAAGGCAAACCTAGACCATCAGGATTGGCTTTGCACAAAGGATAAATTGCTAAATTTGTTAAAACCATATTTTACTAATGATATGTAATAGATCTTCCCCTTATTTAAGTCATTCAATGGCAGATTATAATTCGGTCCTTATAGTTGCCGCAAACCAAATACAATTTTCTTTTGATGTGCAACTGAATAATATGATATGGTATACTTAAGTGTTTCCTAAAAATATACGCTCGGTTGTTGGTAAAGTTTGTAGTACTGGACAATCGCTTAGATACTTATGTGATTTTTACTGAAGGATTCCTCAGTTTTTCTTCGGCCGGTCTCATAAAATAAGTTGGGTAAATATCGTATAAAATATATTGGGTACGAATCTAAGAATGTCGTATAAAATAAATTGGGTGCGAAATAAGATTTCAATAAACCCAACCCATTTCCTTTATAACCTAACCTAACAAGTTAAATTAACCTAACCTAATCTAACTAGGGTAGTTAAGCTAACTCGACCAGGGAGGGTAGGTTAGAGATAAACGGGTTTAGTTAACTCACTGAGACATGCCGAGACTAACTCGCACATATTTGGCCTTTTTTAAAGAGGGAAAATAATCGTTTGGTCCTTTTTTAGGTGGTCTCATGTTTGTTTGGTCCTTTGGGAAAACGCCTTTACTGTTTGGTCCATAATTATTTAAAAATATTAAATGGTCCAAAGTACCCTTCCGTGTTAATTCCAACTTATTTTTTGTAGTTGTTCATTCGTCAAAATGAACTCCTGTTAATTTCTACTTATTTTTCAGAAATCACCTTTTATCAGGAGTTCATTTTGACTTCATTCGTCAAAATGAACTCCTGTTAATTTCTACTTATTTTTCAGAAATCACCTTTTATCAGGAGTTCATTTGTCAAAATGAACTCCTGATAAAAACCTAAAAAAACAGAGTTCATTCCAGAAATGAACTCCTGAAAAAAACCTAAAAAAACGGAGTTCATTCCAGAAATGAACTCCTGATAAAACCTATATAAACCAGAGTTCATTCCAGAAATGAACTCCTGATAAAAACCTACAAAACAGAGTTCATTCCAGAAATGAACTCCTGATAAAAACCTACAAAAACAGAGTTCATTCCAGAAATGAACTCCTGATAAAAACCTATAAAAAAACAGTTCATTCCAGAAATGAACTCCTGATAAAAACCTAAAAAAACAGAGTTCATTACAGAAATGAACTCCTGATAAAAACCTAAAAAAACAGAGTTCATTTGTAAAAATGAACAACATCATCATCTTCATCTTCTTCGACGTCTTCAACAGCAGCAGCAACATCGTCGTCTTCAAACACCAGCAGCAACATCATCTTCCATCATCTTCCATCGTCTTCATCAAACAGATCGAATTCATAGTCGTCGTCGTCTTCATCAAACAGTTTGTCGTCATCTTCATCAAACAGATCGGGTTCATCGTCGTCTTCATCAAACAGATCGGATTCATCGTCGTCTTCAACATCTTAAAACAGATGCAGTAGCAGATCAAAAATCTTCAAGAAAGCTCGTTTCCATCTTCAGCAGCGACGAAGATGAACTTCAACAGTAGCAGCAGATTAAAAACCTAGAAATCTTCAAGAAAAACTCGTTTACATAGTTTCTTGTTTCTTGTTTCATCTCTGCAAATTAAAACCCATCTTTTCTATGCAGCAGGAAAAAAAAAAAAAAGTAGATCTGGAAAAGAAAAGAAAGATGAGAGAGAAAGTAAATCTGAAAATGATTTCATCTCTCTTGGTAATTGAGTATATATGCCTAGGGTGATGTCATGGATGATGTAATGGACCCAAAAGGGTATTTCTGCCACTACAAGATGACAATTACATCATCCATGACATCACCCTAGGACCAAACCATTATTTTTAGGACCAAACAATAATATATACTTTAAAAAAGGACCAAACAGACAGTTGACTTGGTCAACTGGACCAAACTCACTCTAATATATTATTTCTAGGACCTATTGGTATTTCCTACTTTTAAAGATTCAAACTGTGCTTGCCCCTTCCCAAAAATATCCAATTTCTTTGACCTTCACTCTTATTTGTTCATGGCTATCGATACAGCACCAGTTTACTTGGGATGGTACTAATTCCCATACAAGACGACCTTCCCCGTAAACTATTACTCATGTTATTAATATTATACTTTTGTGGGAAAAGAAAAGCCATAAGATAAGATAGAATCAAGAAAAATATCGTTTACCGGAATGCGGGTGGTAAAACAGAAAATTTTCAATTAATTTTTCTCCAAAAATTACTAATAGGGTGCACGTGTGTTGCAGGACGGATGTTAGTCTATTCCTGTATACCTTCCAAGCAGGTGGAATTGTGGAAAGCGTGGTGCATTATTTTTCTCATATGAAAGGAAAAATCAACATTTATTAAGTCTAAGTTAAGATATTTAAGCAAAATATATTGGGGGAAATAATCATTTGGTCATTTTTTAGGTGGTCACAAGTCCTGTTTGGTCTATAATTATTTTAAAATATAAAACAGACAAAAATACCCTTCTGTGTTAATTCCTACTTATTTTCGTACAGGAGTTCATTCTGTTTGATGAACTTCGAAGTTCATTCTTTCAGATGAACACATAATAAAACCAAACTAAATCACATATGAAAACAGAGTTCATTTTGTAAAATGAACACAATGCAAAACTTCATTATTATGACAAAAAAATAGAGTTCATTCTCTTTAATGAACACACAACAAGAACAAACCAAATTCAAACTAGAATAGAGTTCATTCTTTAAAATGAACATATAACAAAAATTTCGTTATTATGAATAAAAAAAAGAGTTCATTCTTTCAAATGAACACCTATATGAAAAAAAAAGTTCATTCATCAAATTCATTGTCTTTATCTTCTTCAACAGCAGCAGCAGCAACGACGAAGAAACACATAAATCTTTCGTCCTCTTCATCATCTTCGTCATAATCTTCAATAGCATCAACATCAAACAGAGAAACAAAAACACACAAATCTTCATCGTCTTCATCATCTTTATATCATCTTCGTCGTTTACAGCATCATCATCATCATCATCTTCACTATCAATCTTCATCTTCTTTGACATCAGCAGAAAAAAATTAAAATCAAAATATCTTCAAATCAATCTCCGTAAATCTTCGTAATCTCCGTAAATTAATCTTAAGATCATTGTAAATTAATCTTCGAATCTCTGTAAACAATTGCAGCAGCATAAAAAAGAAAAAAAAAACCTTAGAAAAATTGCAGCAGCAGAGAAGAAAGGAAAAACCGAGAGGAGAGAGAAAGTAGATCTGAAAAATGATTTCTTCTCTCTTAATAATTGAGTATATATATTATATGATCCCAAAAGGGTATTTCTGCCACTACCAAACGAAAATTACATCAACCATGACGTCATTTCGCGTGGGTATTGTC
Source organism: Papaver atlanticum (assembly GCA_023531105.1). Classification (NCBI taxonomy): domain Eukaryota; kingdom Viridiplantae; phylum Streptophyta; class Magnoliopsida; order Ranunculales; family Papaveraceae; genus Papaver; species Papaver atlanticum. The sequence continues at coordinate 889,172 of JAJJMB010010581.1, forward strand.
CACCATCGGACCAAACAACAATATATATTTTAAAAAAGGACCAAATAGACATTTGACTGGGTCAACTGGACCAAACTAACTCTAATATATTATTCCTAGGACTAATTGGTATTTCCTACAATATATTTCTTATATTTTACTAATATAAAGAAAATAGACCTTTTTGCTAGGAGACTCCATAGATTACCAAGTTGTCCTCATTTAAATTAATAAGCTCTATTATCTCATGTAAATTAATAAGCTCTATTATCTCATTTAAAATAAAAAGTAAAAACGTACATTAAATAAATATGTTCATATTTACAGAAATGCATAGATAAAAAAACTTAAAAACTTAACATCTTTCGGAATATACAAAGGATTTTTATAAAATTTATATGTTTAAAAAGATTTTTGAATTACCTACGTAACGAGTACAAACAAGAATATTAAATTTTTGTTTCTCAAAAAATTTCACTAATTTTAAATTTCATATTGTTAAATGAGGCAAATTCAAACACATGCATCACACATGTGTTCTCACTAGAGCAAATAATGAATTATTCCTTCAATGGCGGAGAAGATACACACTTTGGAGAGTGTTGGAAAGCTACCCACGAAACAGTTTTGATTAACAAATATATTATCCTCTCCCAAAAAAAACCAAAAATATAAAAACGAAAACTTCACTGCTTGAGCGCCGCTCTGCTCAGATCGGCTTCAAACTTCCTGACCTTATTTCTCTCACCCTGTAATTTTTCTTAGTTTTCATTTCCTTTTTCGGGTTAATCGGTATTGTTATTGATTTGTCTAGGCTTGGTTTGCTATTTGGTTGATTAGACTATGGTTTGGGATCTGATGAATAGAAGAAAGTAAGGAATTTAGTCTTTTTCAGTTTTGTACTCCGACCAAGTCACTACAACAACGTCTCCGACAATTTTCTTTCAGATTCCGGCATTATTTATGTTTATTCTTTAGATTTACTTGTTTTACTTCTAGCATTATATATTTTCAGTACTAGATCAAGGGGTTTGCATCTAGACTTTAATCTTTGTTATCCAGAATTTGTGATCCTTCCTCTAATTATGTTACTTTGGGTTGTTGACTGTTATTTTATGTTTTTCTGCCTCACTGGTGATGTTCTGTATTAGTACAAATTTGATAGTGCTATATTTCGGCGATTAATCAACTTCCAACGAGCTTATTTTTCATTGGCAACAGAAAAAAAGGTTTCAAGTTTGGTTGTTTAACAACTCCTCAAAAAACAGAAACGAAAATCATAATGGTGGATTTTATCTTTCCCCTGGTTTACCTAGGGTATTTTATTTTTATATTTACATGTCTTAAACTTAGTCGTATATTTTATATGTACTAGAAATGGGAGGTTGATTCTAGCATCAACTATATTCAAGGAAACAACGACAACAAGATCAAGATTACTACCAAGTTCAGCGACTTTAAAAACTGTTAAAAAGACTCCCGCAACTGCTACAAAGAATCTAATGCCTACTTGGTCCGTTACATCCCGATCCTGATCTCAAAAGACTCGTTCAGAAAACCTCTGTTACTCAAGCTACTGTTACTCAAGACTCCGATACTTAGATTTAGGTGTCAGATATTGTTACTTAAAAAAGCTTAGCTCATGTATGTAAGGACCCGACCCTCTACCGATAATGTCACCATTTAACCACTACGGTTATCCGGTAGTGTGGTGTTTTAAACGGCACCGCTGCAGTTATCCATTATCACAGCTTCCTACGAGGTCTCCCATCCTTGGATTACTCCCGTATGAGCACACGTAACTGCAAAGTTTTCTGCCATAACAACCCAGCATACTCTCCCACCCGAGCACAAACCACACATCCCTAGTTGTATCCCAACTATCACAGATATTGCTCACACTTATCCACTATGGTTATCATGCCGTTTGGAATTTTTTAACGGCACTATTGCGGTCATCCAGCATCAGCTTCCCGAGAAGTCACCTATCTTGTGACTACTCTGGGTCAAGCACGCTTAACTAAGGAATTTTCCCCATAACTTAATCAAATGAATGTGTTAGAGCATAGCTGATGAGTTTTGTAGTTGTAATAAATATAGTGGTGGTAATAGTATTCGATTCTCGAACTTGTGAAGGATAACTTTAGACTTAAATTTTAAACTAAAATATAAAAAATCACTGATATTTAAAACAAACACTGACAAAGTTGATATCAATATTAAAAGAACACTGAGGCTAAGATTCCACTATTTTTCCAAGTTCAAAGTGATTTTATCTAGTATTTATATTTATTCAATTTCTGCGTTTAATTTGATTCTAAGCTATTGCAACATGTAGATTTTCAAAATAACAAGTGTAAATCCAAAGTATAAAGCATCAAGAACCTATGGCTAAGCATGCTCTATCAAAAGAAATAACAATTGCTTAACAAAAATCATTCAAACAATTATAAGTCAAGGAAAATAATCATAAAAATAATTGAAATAAAATAAATAAAATAGATTATACCACTTTTTATTGGAAAATAGCTTCCTCTATCGCCTCAGCAATGGGGTTTAGCTCCTCATATTAATCATAATCTCAAAATACATGTTTATGGCTCAAAAGTTGATTTAAAAGGGAGAAAGGTGTTAAAGCAGCGGATTCTGTAGTTGTTGAAGGTCTAAAACAGAAGTCGGAATTGTTACTGAAGGGCTTCGGTGACTGCAGGAAGATGCGACCGTACCTCGTTGACACTGAAAATAAGTCTGCCTCTGCAACTGACTTCGAGGGTCTTATGTTCTTCGTGTTCTTCGCAGCAGCAGCAGCAGAAACAAATTTCAACTCGTGATTTCAGCTCTCTGTTCTCTTCTAAACTTCTCCAAAGTGTTCGTGACGCTTCCTTAGCCTCTCTATAGCTTATATATACCTCACAGGTCGGTTAAAACTCGACAAAATCTTCCCAAAAATAATTTTTTTTCTTTTTCTCCAAGTTACGAAATTTCTTTTTTTTTTTCTTCTCTGTCGACATAATCTAGCTGTTTATACCTTTCCAAACTCTCTAAATTGATCATATAGAATCCCAAAGGATTATTTCTCCTTAACACTTGTGTATCTTCCCTAAATAACCAAAACAAACTACCCGAGAAACTTTTTTTTCCTGTTTTAGAGAGTACCGATTATCCAGCCCAATTTAGTCGAATAAAAACACCATACCAGGCCTGTTTAACTTAATCACGTTCAGCCCAATTATTTCCTGCGATTAAATCTCCTTCAAAATCGCTCAAAAGCTAAATCTCAAATCTGCAGGCGTAGAACACAGTTTTCCCGCCTTTTTCATTTTCAAAACGAAGGGAATGACCTCCCCTTATCCAGACCAGGAGTGCGAATAGCAAGTGGTCACCCCTTAGTAATTTGGGTGCCCTTAGTAATTTCTCCCATGAGCGCAAAAACCACTTTTTGAGCCAAATTCGCCGCAAAAGCCCATTTTTCCAAAAACACCTACAAGGGATAAAATACCAAAATTAGTACAAAAATGGGTACTAATACTATACATAAAAGAGATGAAAATAGACACATAAACGCGTCTATCAAATACCCCCAAACTTATTATTTGCTAGTCCCGAGCAAATTAAAACTACAAAATAAAATCCTAACTCACTGTCGCAGGCATCGTCGGTTGCACTTAGCATGTGCAACAAGCCTTTAAACCCCTAGGTGGCCCTAGTGGCCGAGTTATAGTCTCGGGAGGGTTTACCAGAGGTGTACCCACAAAACCTTTACCCCAGACCCTAGCTATCTACGCAGAACCTTGGAATGCACTAAAGAATCTCCTTGGTTGGCATACTTATTGATTACGGGAGGAAGTACCCTGATGCGAAATTCCAATTGATGTATATGAGTTTGCACTCGAGTATACTAAAATTCATATATAAGTGACAGAGTTTTACTCAGATAGTCGCACTATGGACATCAATATCCGGAATCAAACAAATCACATGAATAGATTAAGAAGATGGATATAGAAATAGATGGTTGCGAATGGACTTCAATGCCAAGATGAACCTATGACCTAGTGGATTGAGATACTGGTATGGACTAATATCAACACAACTTGCATATACAAGGGAACCAGTTGTGGACAATCCTAAATCTACATCAACTCAGCTGGCATATACAAGGGAACCAGTGGTCGACTTTATAATAAACCTTTATTTATTTATTTATTTATTTATATATTTTTTTTAACGACATGATTAGATCTTTTGGATCCAAGCGCATGCTTCTTGTCAGCAGATTACATGGTAATTCCTGTGGATCCTGCATTCCACGCTTGTTTAGGCGACGGAGACAGGGAGAACACACACATATTGCTATCCAAGTGTTATTTATTCTGATTAGTCTAATTGGTCTGGTCTTTTTTTTTTTTAGTAACTCAATCACTCTATTTCACTCCAGCAGACATCAACATAAAAATTTGCAAAAATAAAAAAAGAAGTAATAAGATGATTCCGAGATACGGTGAAACTATCATGTTATTTCTAACACCTGAGCTCCGTGCTTTTATGAATAGACTCTTATAGATGTTTCCATCTAATCAGATTGGTTCCTCAACTCCTAAACCAAAATGCTTCCATCCACTTAGATTGGTTAGTGCCATCCTTAATAGGCATAAATTTCTAGGCTCTGGAGTTTATTTATTGTAACAAAAAGTAACAAAAAGTTTCTACCCCACCCCCAAACTTAAATCTAGCATTGTCCTCAATTTTTCTAATTAAAGAACAGTACCAAAAGTATAAATAACATGAGGAATCAGTAAAGAGAGAAGTCGGAAAGATAGTACCTGGGTGAAGTGGAATCAAAATCCTACAAAAATAATATACAACATACAAATCGCCTCGATGGTCAATCAAGGTAAACATGGTCCTCCATAGGGACCTCCTCAACATCACCTGTAGGAAAACGCTTTAAAAAGGGCTTCAATCTCTGACCGTTAACTTTTGAAGAACTACTACCGTCTGGTGTTTCAATTTCAATAGCGCCATGAGGAAAAACAGTACGGACCACAAAAGGACCGGTCCACCGAGAGCGGAACTTCTCGGGGAATAGATGCAAACGAGTGTCATACAGAAGAACTTTTTGACCTGGAGAAAATGACTTTCGTAAAATATTATTATCATGCACAAGTTTCATTTTGTTCTTATACTCCTTAGCACTATCGTATGCATCTCTACGAATCTCGTCCAACTCATTAAGATAGAGCTTTCTGTGAGCTCCTGCCTTGTCAAGTGAAAAGTTTAGCTGCTTAATAGCCCAGTAGGCTCTATGCTCTAACTCAACAGGAAGGTGACATGCCTTGACAAAAACTAAACGATAGGGTGACATTCCAATGGGTGTCTTAAACGCAGTACGATAAGCCCATAAGGAATCAGTAAGCCTCGACGACCAGTCTTTCCTTTTAGGATTAACTGTTTTCTCTACCTCTATACCCTTAGAGGATACGATGTGCCCTAACACAATTCCTGATTTAACCATAAAATGGCATTTTTCCCAATTAAGCACTAAATTCTTTTCCTTATACCTAGTCAACACTAATGTCAAATGATGCAAACACCCATCGAAAGATGAACCAAACACTGAAAAATCATCCATAAAGACCTCTAAAAACCGTTCTACCATATCAGAAAATATGCTCATCATGCAACGCTGAAAGGTCGCAGGGGCATTACATAGCCCGAAAGGCATGCGTCTATACGCAAAGGTACCAAAGGGACAGGTAAAGGTGGTTTTCTCTTGGTCTTCTTGAGCAATAACAATCTGATTCTATCCGGAGTAGCCATCCAAGAAGCAATAATGACTATGTCCAGCTAATCGCTCTAGCATTTGGTCGATGAAAGGAAGGGGAAAGTGATCCTTCCTTGTGACCTTGTTCAATTTCCTATAGTCAATACAGACACGCCATCCCGTGGTCACTCGGGTTGGGATTAACTCATTATTATCATTCTGGACTACAGTGATACCTGATTTCTTGGGGACAACCTGAACGGGGTTGACCCACTTACTGTCTGAAATTTGGTAGATAATACCCGCATCTAACAACTTAAGCACCTCTTTTCGAACTACCTCTTTCATGTTAGGGTTCAGTCGACGTTGCATCTCCCTAGAAGGTTTGGAGTCTTCCTCTAAATGAATCTGATGCATACACACAGTAGGACTTATACCCTTAATGTCTGCTATAGTCCACCCTAAAGCTTCCTTATTATCTTGAAGTACATTCACCATCCTACTTTCCTGATCACTATCAAAATCGGAAGCTACAATCACAGGTAAAGTCTCAGATGTCCCTAAAAACACATACTTTAGAGTGTCGGGTAGTGGTTTAAGGTCCAACTTAGGAGGCTCTTGATAGACGCATTTATGTGTCTATTTTCATCTCTATTGTATATATTATTAGTACCCATTTTTATACTTATTATGGTGTTTTATGTCTTTGTAGGTATTTTTAGAGAAATAAGCTCTTGCGACGAAATTAGCTCGTAAAGTGGTGCTTTACACCCCAGGATAGAGTACTAAAGGAACCCCAGAAATGCACCGGAAGCACCCCAGAAATACACCGGAGGAACCCCGAAAAAATGTTGAAAACACCCCAGAAAAAGTGTTAAAGGCACCCACCAAAATTACTAAAGGCACCCTGAAAATGGATAAGGGCGCCTCCAAGGAAGCCGAGCTGTTAAAGGCACCCGCGTTTTGGATTCAGGGCACTTCACCTTCATCGTTTGAAAAGGAAATTTTTTGGCGGGAATTCTGGATTTAAATTTCCAGTTCCTGCGTTTTTGATTTTTGGTATTTTGAGGATGATTCAGTCAGATTTTCATCTTGTTTCGGATATGTACCAGCCTGTTAGATCACAACAGAGGTGGTAAGTGCATTCATTTCAATTAAATCACAAAATATCATCAAACAGAGGGTGTATTATTCTCGGAATATATTTTTGAAATATTTTGGAAGACACTCATTGATTGGAAGATATATTATCCTGGAATGTTATTCTGCATTGACTGAGGGATATTTGAAGCGTAAAGAGATAAACAGAACATTTCATGTCACACAGAGAAAGAAAATAAGAAATTATTCCAGAGAATAATATTTCTTTACTGTGAAGATTGTTAGGAGTAATTGGCGAGATTTGGAGGAGCTTCTGGGTTATAAATAGCTTCTGGGATGTATAGGAAAGGGGTAGAGAGAATTGGGAGCAGTTGGGAGCAGCACAGAATCGAAAAATCGAAGTTGCAGGAAAAAAAAAATTTCTGCTGGTGAAGAAGGTACGAAGAACATAAGACCCTTAAAGACCGTCGTTCTTCAACAGTGCCAGTGACGGTATTCTTTTATCGTTTTCTGTAACAATTGATTTTGTAACAAATATAAGTGTTACAGAACCCGATTTTATTCATTTTTCTCCCATTTCATCATTTGTGAACCATTTTTGAGCATTAATAAAGATGAATTTTGAGCATGTTTCCATGATAATGATGAGCTAATTCTCGCGTAATAAAGGCACGGAGGAAGCTATTTATGCATGAATAATTGGTAACCATTCTATTTTTCTCTAATTTGTATTTTATAATTCACTCAATCACTACTTTGTAGAATTTTAATTGTTTGCATAATTTTTCCTAATTAGTTGTGATTCAATTAGATAGGTTATGCTTTGATTAGATAATCTATGCTTAAGGGACACAATTAATGTTTGAGAATATGCTTGATAATTTGTGAATTAAAAAAAAGAAATTGTAAAAATAATTAGAGTTTTGGAATCTTTATCATCATTTATTCATGTGTAATAGTGGAATCTAGTGTCTTGGTTATTTTCACTCTAAAAAAAACAAATTTGGATTAAAATTTTCTCTACTTTTAGTTTAAATAAATCTAAATTCAATTGCTTTCACAAGTCTTACGAACTCATTCTTATCACTATCTAAAATTACATCAGCTCTTCTAAAGAAGGAATTAAGGTAGTCTCAGAAACTGGTAATTGTTCGAACCTAGCTTTCCATCTATTAGTGTCTAACACAGGGGTAGAATTTAATAGGGAATTTACTTCTTCAATAGTGCTATCGTCGTCAAAATCTAAACCAAAATGGGATAGACAACTTTCTAATGGGTCTTCATACAAAATGTTTGGTAATGACTCCTGAACTAAGGGTTTTATCATGTTCACCTCTTCAACACATGTGTCATCTAGCTCATAAGGTAGCTTACTGACATTAAAAATGTTCATTTCCATAGTTATATTACCAAAAGACAAATTCATCACACCATTACGACAGTTAATGATCGCATTAGACGTATCTAAAAATGGGCGACCTAAAATCACAGGTATCTGGTTCTCTGGGTCAGGGACAGGTTGGGTATCTAGCACAACAAAATCCACTGGATAAATAAACTTGTCGACCTCAATGAGAACATCCTCGATAACACCTCGAGGAATTTTAACGGACCTATCAGCTAACTGCAGTGTCATCTGAGTAGGTTTCATTTCACCAAATCCTAGCTGTAAATACACATGGTACGGCAGTAAGTTCACACTGGCTCCTAAGTCAAGTAAATCTTTTTCTACCCGGAATTTACCTATTGTACAAGCAATGGTAGGGGAACCTGGGTCTTTGTACTTTGGTGTTGTGGTGTTCTGAATGATTGAACTTACGTGACTAGCTAAAAAAGGATTTCTTATGGACGCTAAGTTTTCGCTTTCGCGTACACATATCCTTAAGGAACTTGGCATAAGCAGGAATTTGCCTAATTGCATCTAATAAAGGAAGGTTTATGGTAACTTTCTTAAAAACCTCCAATATGTCATTAAAGTTCGATTCCTTCTTTGTTGGTACTAATAGTTGGGGAAATGGGGCTCTAGGCACAGAATCAGACCTCCCAGGGACTGAATTGACATCATCAGAAACTTTATCGGTTTCCTCAGCTATGGGTTGTCCTGAGGGGTGAGATCCTGAGGGGTGAACTACAGTATGTTCACTATCGGGCATGGTTACCTCATTGTCTATAACTCTACCACTCCTAAGGGTTCTAACAACATTCAAATGATTCGATGGTTTTGCACCTACTTCATAAACTCCTTTAGGGTTGGGTTGTGTTTGACTAGGAAACCTACCTTTTTCTCTCAAAGACTCATTTATCAGACCTACCTGGGTTTTCAACTCGGAAATAGCCTGACTATTTTCTTGTCCTATCTTGTTACTAGCTTGTAGACTTTGTTCTACTGATTGCTGAAATTTTGCAATTTGCTGAGTTAACAAAACGAGAGACTCCTTTAGGCTTAGGATTTTCTTATCCGACTGATTCTTAAATTGACCTTGTCCCGAAGGATTCTTAGCGTAACAAAAACCTGGGGGAGCATTAGAGTTACTAAACTGACCTTGATTTTGGCCCTTAGACCAAGCAAAGTTTGGATGGTTTCTCCACCCAGGGTTATAGGTTTCTGAATATGGGTCAAATTTCTGACGATTCTCGAGTCTAGTGTTATTATAGAGAGCATTGGCTTGCTCTTCATTATTATGGCCTTCCCAAAAAAGCTCCGATCTACCACTAGTGTGACCCATTTCTTGAACTTCTAACCTTTTAGCTATCGCTACAATCTTTGCATCTGATTCAGAGCTTCCTTCTACCCTATTAACGTTTCCTCTGCTTAGAAGAATTGTTTTCCGGGGTTCCCTACTATTTTCCCATTGTTGGGTCTTTTCGGCGGCTTCATTCAAAAATGTCATTGCCGCATCAACAGTTTGGTTCTCAAACCCACCTGGACACAGAGCTTCAACCGTGGTTATTGTGGAGTAATCTAAACCCTCATAAAGGATCTGAACTAGCCTAACCTTTTCTAAACCATGGTGAGGACATTGTGTTAACAAATCATTGAACCTTTCCAAATACCTATACAAAGATTCTCCCTCTTGTTGTGAGAATGTGCAGATTTGCGTCCTAATAGACGATGTTTTATGCCTAGGGAAAAACTTATTGAAAAAGGCAGATGTAAGTTGTTCATATGTTTCGATTGACTAAGAAGTCAAACTATACAGCCACGATTTGGATTTATCTTTCAGGGAAAAGGGAAATAACCTAAGTTTCAAAGCATCATCATCTAAGCCTCTAATTCTAAGGGTACTGCAAATTTCTTCAAAATCCCTAACATGGAAATAAGGGTTTTCATTTTCTTTCCCTAAAAAGATTGGGAGCATCTGTATGGTCCCAAGTTTAAGCTCATAATTGGCTTCTGTGTCAGCTAGCTTAATACACGAGGGACGAGTGGTCCTAGTCGGATTTAACAAAGCTTTCAAAGTAGCCATTTCCGGTACTATCGGAGTATTAGGGATTCTCTCTTCAGGAGAATGTTCAAAACAGGACTCTTCGAAAATTGGACCTTCTAGATTAAGGTAATCGAGACGCTTGGAACTGCTAGTTTTTTCTTTTACAAATCTACCTAGGGCGTCTCTTTTACGTTCAGGCATACACAAGAATTTCCTAAATAGGAAGGATAAGCAATCACAAATCAAGGACGACTCAACCAAATCAACCCTATTGATTTCTAGCAAACAAAAAGCATGATGGCTCCACTTAGATTGTTTCTAGACCAGCTTCTATTCTTCCAAGAGGCAACTGGGTACAATTTTATCAAACCTCGTAGGACGATCCGAATAAAGTAAGTCGAAGAGAAGTAGGATAAGCTCAGAGGAGCTTTGATACCCCTACCTCTTTGGCAACGCTTCCCTGGGTTACAAGGTGGCTCTAATCGACTTACAGTAATCTTCCTGAACTTTGAGTTAGGCTAACAAGATACCCAATACGATCCTTTTGAACGACTTTCCTACAAGCTCGTTACCCTATCGATCTCGTTCTAGTCAATATTTTAAGCTTGGGTTCGCGTTTGGTATCGTTTTCCTAAGGCGGGCAAGAAGAGAACGGTGATGAAATCCGAACCCTTATCTTGTATGGCCAGGCCTTGCCCTTTACTAGAAAAGTAAATGTCCGTATTCAGGTCCTCAGCAGATATGCACCTTAAGGAATACAGTAACTCGCTGACAGGGGATTCGCGAGTGTTCAGAACCTTACCTCCAGTTCCAGACGGGGGATGAATCGGTTGTAGTCGACTCGGGCCACTGACTCATGTGTCAGTGTACGAACCCAAGGTGCAGAGACAATATCGTAATTGTCCTCCTTCTCTGCAAACAGTTTAATATTTAAAGATACCCTTCCGTAGGGTATATAAAAATAAAAATAAAATAATGTCCAATGTCCCAAAAATAAAAAAATAAAAAATGTCCAAAAATAAAATTTTTTTTACAAAGAATAAAATTAAAACCCTATTTACAATTTCTAAAATAAATAAATAATAAAATCTAAAAAAAAATAACTAAAATAACTTATAAAAAAAATCTTCTTCTTCACTCCTTTGGATTCCTTTCTTCTTTCCTTCTTGAGCGATGCTTTCCTCTTATAACACTTTTTCCTTTCCTTTTAGCCCCGCTCGAAATCTGAAAAGAATCAAAAAAATACCAAACCAGTAAAAAAGAACAAAAAAAAAAAAAAAAAAAAAAAAAAAAAT
>JAJJMB010010581.1:940738-965581 GCA_023531105.1 Papaver atlanticum
ACAAACAAAATGTATAAAGATCGATTACAAAAAATAAAAAACCTACCCCATATTGACAAATAGGAAACAGGTGAGAAGGATGTCTATGTGTTGATATCAATTACATAATAAAACTTAGTAAACTCAGACATGCTAAAGGATAAATTTCAACAAAAAAAAAAAAAAATAGCGGAAGAGAAGTATGGGTTGGCCATGGTGTTGAGGATATCTATACTCAGCATGTCTGTTTTACCAAGCGTTTAAGTTAATATACATATCAACGGAACCATCCTTGATAAACTCACGAAAACAATTGCAATCAGAGAGGTTTTTACATTTCTTGACAAATTCAGTGGCCATACGTTTAGGAAGAACAATCTAACCTTCTTTAGTCCAAACTTTCCTATGTCTATTCTGTTCGAAAATGATGAGATTGAAAAACTGACCTGACCGCCGGAGCTAATTCCAGAATCAACATGAGATGTTGTAGATACAAAAAAACTGGATCCATTACAGAAACTAAACTACTAACTGACTATCCAATGGCCGATGTACATAACTAGTATGTTTATCATAACATCTCTCTAAAACTGTTTAGATCGCAGATGTTGAAAGACAAGGATCACCTAGAAAGCATCATCTTAGAACCCCAATCCGGTGCATTGGAGAACCAAGTGATTTTCATCTCAGGATGCATTCCAATGCCTCCCAGCTGCTTCTTGATTAGTCACTCGCCAAGTTATTTGTGTAGATGGCAGATTTTAGGCGAATGTTTTCCATCCAATACATGGCCAGTAAAAATGAGAATTCGCTATTCCTATAATTCAGTAGTTGTTAGATTACAATGTTATGCTGAATAGTTCAATTATGAATCTAATTTCTAATAAACCATACCACATATTCACCGATCCTTTTTATTTGTTATATTTCATTCTACCTTGTAATGCACTACAGAAGACTATAAATCTATCACTTGGTAAGAAATGTAATAACACTGTCTAAGAACCCTATGAAAAAACATAACAAAACAAGATGTCCAATAGAAAAAAAATATAATGATCGATTACAAATATTCAGAAAATTGAAAAAGGCATACTCCATATCGTCAATACAAAACGGATGAGAAGGATGGCCATGTATTGATATCAATTGCTTGGTAATATCAGACAAGGTAAGGATAGATCTCGACAAAAAGAAGCGGAAGAGAAGGATGGATTGGTCATGGTGTTGAGGATATCTATACTTAGCATGTCTGATTTTACTAAGAGTTTAAACATCAATGGAACCATCAGAGATAGAGTTTTTACCTTTGTGGAATAAAATCAGCGGGCGTACCTTTCAGAAGAACAAATATCATCTGCTTCAGTGCAAATTCTCCCGGGTTTCTCACTCTCATAACCTCGGTTTCTAGGAATTCTCAGCTTCAACCTGTAATTTCGCAGTAGCAGTAGCAGGAACAGGAACAGAAGTGATTTGTTTAGGTGATTTTCTAAAAAAAATTGTCAGAAATTAGGGTTGAATTGTTTTAGAGTTCATAAAAATATCGGAATTGAATCGATAATGTCAAGGGAGGAGACGAACGTTTTCTTTTCTTTTGTTGGAACTTTAAGTTGCCTCGTTTAATGAAACGAAATGGTCAAAAGAGGAAAAATTGACACATACGGCTTTTTGGTAATTTTTATTCGTAGGAAATACCATTAGATCCTAACAATAATATATTAGAAAGAGTTTGGTCCAGTTGACCTAGTCATGAAAAGAGAAGATTTCCTCGATCCATGTCATGAAAAGAGAAGATTTCCTTGCCTCCAAAGCCAATTTATCCGCCACCTGATTTCCACATCTTCTTGTGAACTTAAAACCTAATTTTTTTTCACAATTTCTCAAAATACTCACTGCCTCCCTGACAATGCTTTGATTCTGCCAATCCATCGTAGTTTCTTTTCCATTTATAAACTTTATAATCCTTTCACAGTCACCTTCCATCCAGAAATCCTTGAAGTTCATATCCCTGGCCCATTTAGCTCCATGCAGTAAAGCTAGAGCGTCAGCTTTTTCTGGACATGCAGTTCTGAGTATTCCTGACTTAGCTGTAATTCCATTTCCTGCACAGTTTCTCAATATTAAACCATAGCCAGCATTTGAGACAAATGAAATCCATGAGGCATCAAAATTTAGCTTATTGCAGTTTATTGCAGGTTTTTCCCAAGTAGTTCTAGCAAGTTCTCCTACATTAGGGTTTAAACTCTGGTTTATCTGTGGAGGTTTGGTGCACCAGAAATTCAGATATCTCTGGATTGAGATTGCAGTCTGAATTGAAGAGGTTTTTTTGTCTTCAAAGACTCTGGTACATCTCTCCTTCCAAATAAACCAACATTTGATTGCACAGATGTCAGCCAATTTTTCATTCCCTGCATACCAAAGGTTATAATGCTCTTTGAAACTCTTCTCAGAACTATCATACATTGTTCCACCAGAGAAAGGGGGTAAGGACCAAATAGTTTTTGCAAACCAACAATCAAATAACAGATGCTGTAAATTTTCATTATGATGATTACAGAAAACACAAATATTATCTACGTCTTCCATATAGCATGCCAGAATTTGTCTAATAGGCAAAGCATTGTTCATACATTTCCATAAGAAAAATTTAACAGATTGTGGTAATTCTTTTTTCCAGAAATCTTTCCAAAATTTTGCTATTTCTATATCCTCAGTATTCATGCCATTCAAATTATCATATAGAGATTTTACTGTAAAGATACCATTCCTAGTTAAAGTCCATCTAGGTGTATCCTGATCTTAGGCATTATCAGAATTTGTAAACAAGTTAATATTCAAAATAGAATGAGCAATAATATGAGGGAAAGAAGCAATGATCAGATTATGGTTCCACTTATTCGTGTCAAAATCGATCAAGTCTGACACAAGTGTTAACAAAGGGTTCTTTTCATAACAGATTTGATCTAAAGTAGGCTGTAGATCAGGAATCTAGTGGTCAGTCCAAATATTGATTGACTGACCATCACCCACCTCCCAGCACAGATGTTTATGGATAAGATTTACCCCCTGCAATACACACTTCCACATCACACACTTCCACATCCAAGAAGAATTAACTTTTTTTTTATAGAAAAAATTGTTTTTTTTCTAAAATATTTCCCTTTTAAAAGTGTAACCCACCAAGCATTGGGTTCAGAAACAATCCTCCATGCAATCTTAGCTATCATTGCTAGATTCATCTTATTTGCTTCCTTAAAACCTAGCCCTCCCATACTTATGGGTTTACAGCAAAATGTCCATGCTCTTATGAACAAACCTTTTGAATTCTCTTTTCCCCACCAGAAGTCTCTCTGTGTGGCATTGATCCTATGAGTTACCTTCTTGGGAAGCTCCATTTGATAAATAGGCAGACTCGATAGAATAAATTTATTCAGAATCATCTTGCTCACCTGGTTTAATAGAAGCGTTTTCCAACCTTTTGCCCTCTCTTCCATTTTTTCTACAACAGCATCAAAGGTTTTAATCTTTGATTTATCAATGAAAAGGGGGCCACCCAGATAGGAATCTTTCATATCTATTTTTGTTTTTTTAAAAGTTTAGACATCATCCTTTTCAACTTTGGGTGAGTTTTCTTACTAAAGATAACACCCGACTTATCAAAATTTACTAACTGTCCCGACACTACACTGAATTCATGCAGAGCATTAAGTAAATTCTTACAACTTTGAAGGTTTTCCTTAGTAAAAATTAGGCAGTCATCGGCGAAAAAAAGATGAGATATTGGTTCACTATTATTACTAATTTTTATTCCCTGAATCTGTTTATCTTTTTCTTTTGCAATCAGAAATCTTGAAAAGACTTCCATGCAAATAAGAAAAAGGTACGGGGATAAAGGATCCCCCTGCCTAAATCCCCTTTCTGGTTTAAAAAACTCTCCTGGTATACCATTTAAAAGAACTGAAATCGAGCTAGTTGAGATGCATTGTCTGATCATCTCACACCAGCTCTTACAAAAGCCAATACGTTCCATTGTTTTTATCAGGAAATCCCAACTTACCCTATCAAAGGCTTTTGACATATCTATTTTAACTCCTAGACCTCCAATTTATGGTTCAGAGTATAAATCAGCTCATGAGCTACAATTATATTGTCTGAGACTTGCCTTCCTGGTAGGAAAGCAGATTGAAAAGGCAAGATTAAATTTTCCAAAAGTTTCTTCATACGATTAGCCAGCAATTTTGAAATGAATTTATAGGGTGTATTATATAACCCTATTGGTCTGAAATCTGCTGGGGATTTTGGTTCTTTTATTTTAGGTATTAAAAATAGGAAAGTCTTGTTAAGATCTAGGTTCATAGTTTTAGAAGACCAAAACTTTTGGACTAAGCCCACCAATTGGTCACCTACCAGAGACCAATTATGTTTGAAAAAACAAACCGGGAATCCATCTGGACCCGGAGATTTATTAGGTTTCATTGTTTTAACTACTTCCCATATTTCATCCGCCTGTGGTATTTCCATGAGGATCTCATTATCTTTTGCGGTTACTCCTATATTGAGGTTATCAAAAATATCCTCATTTTCATTCGAAGGCATTTTTTTAAACAAGTTTTCGAAATACATTTTAAGTTCAGACTCAATTTCAATCTTGTTTTTTGTTTCTCCCCCAGTATGTGTAATTAAACAATCAATATTGTTTCTTTTCCTTCTTTTGACTGTTTTAAGATGAAAGTATCTAGTATTTCTCTCCCCTAAGTTAACTATATTATCCCTAGATAATTGTTTAGCTATTTCTTCTTCAGTATTATATAATTTTTCTAGTAAGTTCATTTTGTTATTTATCTTGTTTTGAACCTGTCTCTCTTGCTTTTTCCTTGACAATTTATCAATTTCAGTTAAAATATTTTTTATTTTCTTAGTTGGTAAACCAAAAACATTTTTTCTCCAAAAAGTCAGTTGTTTTCCTAAGTTTTCCAAATTGTTTATCATTGAAGATGTAGGATCAGGATCCTCCAAGTTCCAGCAAGCATTAATCAAATCAATGCATGATTGTTCCTATAACCATGTATCAAAAAATTTAAAAGAAAAAGAAATATGTGTTTCCTTGTTACTGTCTATCAAGAGCATCAGCGGTGTATGGTCAGAACCCACCGGCGTTAGCACTTTTAGGACCGAGTCCTTAAATTGATTTTGCCATTCACATTTAACAAAATCTTTATCAATTCTTTCTTGAATGTTTTCCATACCCTCTCTATGGTTATTCCAAGTGAAATCAGGTCCCTCATAACCCATATCTTCTAGAGTAGATCTTTCAAGGAGTCTCTTAAAAGGTTCAACTTCACTTTCACTGAATTGAGCTCCTTGTTTATCTTTTTCTAGAAGAATTTGGTTATAATCACCTATAACTATCCAAGCCATATTATTATAGTTAACTTTTATTGCAATTTCTTCCAAGAACTTCCAAGAATCCAACTTAGAAGGCCTATAAGGTGCCCCATAAAAGCCTGTTAATAACCATTCTTTTTCAGAGAAATTGGTTTTAACCAGGACATTTATCATATTTATACTAGAATGTACTATGTCAAATTTAAACCCATCCACCCATGCCATAGCTAAACCTCCTGTTATGCCCACTGGATCCACTGTATAAATATTTTGGAAATGGGACAAGAATTTTTCAACCACTGATCTTGGATTTTTTGTCTCAAATAAAAACACTATATCTGGTTTTTCAGAGTTTATTAGAAAATTGAAATGTGGGTTAGTGTTTTTTGTTCCACAGCCTTGGACATTCCAAGCTAGGATTTTCATTTTAAAATCCAAAAACTATATTTTCAAAGACAAGATTAAAAACACACCTACTTTAATGCTCAATGTTCAAATCAATGACAATTAAATTTAGATGGAAATGGTATAAGACTAAATTTGCAGCATATAAATTTAAATTGTAATTCAAACAAGTAAAGATTGATTTGTTACTTGAATCCCCTTCAATTTTTGTTCAGTAACCCCCATTTCAGCAGTAGCCTTTTCCTTACCCCCTCTAGCCCTAAGTTTTTAATTGGATCAGAAATTAGTGCTAAGGAATCAATCACATCAGTTCCAAAAAAGACCCAAATTGATCAATCGAAACACCCCCGTTTGGATTGTCGTCTTTGGATTCTTCAATTTCCTCAGAGTTAGAACCTAAAGAGCTTGCTATTTCAATTGGATCTGGAGAATCAAAAGAAATTTTGAAAGATGCTTGACTACCCTCAGATGTTAATTCACGATAAGGAGTGTAGTAATGGTCACCTTCTTCCTCTTCCTCCAAATCCTTAGACAGACTTTTTGAGAAAGAAAAATGAGCATCAGCAGTTTCAAAATTAAAATCTGGTTTTTCCTTAACACCTGAGAGATATTGATTTACTACTACTTGCAAGTATCCCGATTCAGGAGGAAAATCATCCGAGGTTGGGGAAATCTCAGAGAACAACCTCTTACCTAGAGCAGAAATTTCTTGAGTTTCATTTACGATTTCAACCAAATCGTTTTCAACAGATGCATTTTGTGAAATTTCATCCGAAATAGCATCCATAAAAATATCCTCCCCATTTAGGACCGACATAGGTGAGATATTTACTGGGGATGCCATTCCAGCGTAGGGCTGTCAACGGTAGCTATCGGAACGGATAATGGCTATACCGCATCCGTTACCATTAATTTTACCGGATATCCGGTATCCGATAACATCCGACGGATATTGAAATTCTTATTCCGTATCCGTTCCGTTAAGAGTAACGGATATTCGATAATATCCGTTACCGATAATAAAATCAAAAAGTAAATAAAAGAACTGATTAAAGGTTTTAAAACAGGGTAACAGTTGAATAAGTACAGATCAAAGAACAACTGAAAATCTGTTCTGCTGTTCATACAAAAGAAAAACAAGGATATACAAAAAGTTTGAAATTCCTTGTCCTTGGTCAGTTGATCCTTCCTCCAATTCTTTTTCTCTACTTCCATTACGTGTTCTATCTTCTACCTGCAAAACGATGAAATAAGTTAGTTTGTAATTGGCGTTTCCAAACTGTATATCGATTTCCAAACTGTATATCGATGCAAGAAGATCAATGGTGAGCTGGAGAACTAATCTAACATCATCTCAATCTACGGTTGCAATTGTCAAGAGTAGTAAACTACATTAGCGCAAGATAGGGGCTGTAGCCTGCTGTATCACTATGGCAAGTAAACTCAAAACATAGAACTCAAGCAAGGAGATAATCAAAATCCCCTTGCAGGCTTGCACAGGCAGGATTTCACAGAGCTCATATAGGAACATACTAAATCGCATACACAATAGAAGGAAATAGATGCTCCACATTTATACACAATAGAGTGCTATAACAGTTAGCTAGAACATACTCCAAAAGCAAAACAAAGGTGACAGGCTATACATAGCTGCCAAAAACTATCCATACAGATTAAATCGAAACAACTAATGTAAAACCAAGCAAAATAATAGTGTAATAGTGTAACTATGTAGCTAACTTTACACTACGAAACTAGATTCTATGGTGTTAATAGACTAGACTTTTCATTACAGGTTCTTTAAGCATGGTTCCACTAAATACGTGATCACATACAAGCTCAATCTTAGGCGAAAATAATTCTGAATTTCTCAGGCTAAACCTGTTGGTGTTAATTTAATTCACAACATTGTGCAGCCTAGGAAACTGTACAAAAACCAGTTCTCTGGCTAGAAAAGTCTATTAGACTGCTAAAACCATTAGCGCTACAGAACTATGCTCAGTACTTTGTTCAAACAATATAATAGCTTTAGTTCAACTCAGGGCTTTTCTTATGCTCACTTAATCATCCGTTATAAGGGGAATAACATATAGTGGAAATATGAATCTTATCCTGGATTAAATAGCTAAACTATTAACTATGTAAACAACGTCATTACCAATCAAAAGGTCATCACTTAAATACCAGGCAAACATTCTGCACACTTATTCAATGAGACAATATCAGACTACCGGTGCTTCAAGACTTAACACATAATTAATGGCTAAAACAAAAGCATAACATCAAAAGGCAGATATTAATTAGGGTATAGTTTATTCCAAAGTTACTAATTGAGTCCCTGCAACATTTTCATTGTCTTTCTCAAGCACCAAGTGAGGAAAGACCTTTACCTCAACCACAACACTTAATTGTGGCATTTTCTTTATTCCAAAGTTACTAATTGTGGCAAAATTCAAAAAGATATTGTCTGCATTGACTGAGTTTACTCCTCCAGCTAAGCTTGTTCATTGTCATCGTCTGAAATAACAAAAAAAAAAGTTATTAATTTGCGAGACAAGGATATCTATAAATGATTCACCAATATAAGTAAGTTAGAGATGAAACCTATAAGATCAGGCAACCAATCACTTAAGCAAAGTAAGGTTTGAACAGCTTCTGGAGCTAGTGAACTCCTATGTGTTGTAAGTACCCTACCGCCATCTCTAAAGGTAGATTCTGATGCGACAGTTGACACCGTAACAGCCAAGACATCTCGAGCAATTTTGGCAAGTGTTGGGTACGTAGGCGCATGATTCTTCCACCACATCAATAAATCAAAGTAAGTTTCATCGTCGCCTTCTTCAAGCAATGGATCATCTAAGTACTTCTGCAGCTCTGACTTATGAACATCAGCAACACAATCTTGCATCATATACTCCTTGAATTCAAGTTGAATTTCATATTTTGAAGGAGACTGAGTATTCTCAAGGTTAGATGACCGTGTTTCACCAGTAGAGGAGTTGATAAAATAATCAGGAACAGAACCACTTTGAGACTCATACGCTGAAAAAAGAGTATCCAAATCTCCACGAAAAACCTCCATTTTTGATCTGCATAGCGTGTCACCATACAATTTCTTGTAAGTAAACTCTACCAACCGCGCCTTATACCGTGGATCTAAAACCATCCCAATACTCATCAACAAATTACTTGTACTCCAATATTTGTCAAATTTCTTTCTCATTTCCTTTGCCATTTCTCTAATATAACTGTGGGTACTCCTTTCCCATGTTCGAATGTTAAAGTTGATTTGAAAAACACTTAGAAAGTACATGTTGGTTGTTGGATATTTAACCCCTGAAAGTTTTTTTGTAATATCATAAAACACTTCCAAACACCTGCATATAACTATTCCTTGTTCCCACTCTTCTGAATTCGGTAAACACTTGAAACTATTATCTAAATCTGCTAAACGCACAAATCCTTGGCGCAACTCAATAGCACTCTTTAGCATAAGATAAGTAGAGTTCCATCTATTGTCTGCATCTATAGATACATACCGTATAGGAAGTCTCATTTGCAGCAATGCACTTTCAAATTTCTCTTGTCTACCTTGTGAAGACCTGACATACTTGACACATTCACGAATCTTTTCTATAAAGCCTGCAACTACTGTCATTCCATCTTGCACAACTAAATGTAATATATGACAACTGCACCGCATTTGAAACATACTCCCTTGAAGAACCAAAGATCCCTTGCTATTAAGCCAGTCCTTGAGTCTACCCATCATCACATTATTAGCAGAAAGATTATCAGCAGCCAAAGCAAACCATTTATTATCCACATTCCACTCCAAAGCTATGTTTTTTACAGCTTCTCCCAAAACTTCACCCGTATGTGGACATGGCACCAAAACATATGCAAGTGTTCTCTTATGCAACTTCCAACCATCATCTATATAATGACATGTAACACAACAATAACCATCCCGTGTATGCTTAGATGTCCACATATCAGTCGTGAGACTGCATTTAGAATTTAGTGAATCTAAAGTTCTTTGTAACTCAGCTTTAAACACAGCATAAATCTTCATAATGTCTTCTCGAGTTGTATTCCTCCCAAGTATCTTGGCCGACGGGTTGAGAGACTTCACAAACTCTCGAAAATATGGATAGGTAACCAAATTAAAAGGTAAGTCATGCTTTGCAATCATTTTAGCAAGAAGGTCTCTGGAAACTTCAGGGTTAAATTTCCAATTAGCTAACTTATTACCTTGGTTACCTGTAATCACGGAAGTTATTTTTCTTTGACCAGGTTGATTCTCAGGTTTTTCCTTGCAGACTTTTAAATGGTTCCTCAAGTGGGTTGTTCCTTTTGAACTCTGCGCAGGAGTTTTAAACTTACAGTGATTGCATACTGCTATAACTTCCTCCTCCACCTTCCCATCTGGCAAAGTCTTCTTCTGAAATACCCTTTTAAATTCATCCCATACTGTTGATCTTAATGGACGTAGTTTTTTCACTCCCTCATTTGTCTGTACAGTACCCTCTGTAGTATTGTCTGCTTCTGATTCTGGTTGGGGATTCCCTGCTTCTGGTTCAGGTTGGGGACGTTTTCTCAATGATGATGCACTTGCTTCGTTGTTATGAGTGCAGGAATTGGATGTGCCAACATTATTGGATGCTATATTTGACATTGGCACTGACCTACAGTAAAACCAACAAAGAATCAGAGAGGTTATTGAACAAAAGGAACTCCTAACTCAACTATGAGTTATCAAAACATCAAACAAAATATCAAAGACAAGATAAACAAAGTTTTCAGATGTTGAAACAAATAAATTCAATTAAGCACTCAATCACTACTAGAAAAAAATTAGGCTTCAAATAAATTTCAAATAAATCTCACTTCTTTCTCTAAATTTAGTTCAAAACATCAATTTATAATCCTCAAATCACCAAACCCAAACTTTAATTTCTTCTCGTTTATCACTAAATCGAAACTTCAATAAAATCCAAAACCCTAACTTGAGAGATTCGAGTGAAAGATTGAATACCTTACTGTATAAACACCTGCTCAAATATCTGAAAGATTGGTGAGATAGAGAAAACTTTTTTGAAGAGAACTTCACTTGAATCAACCCCTAAAATTCAAAATTAAGGATCAGATGTTAACAAAATGCAAAATCAAACAATAATCCTGTGCTTAAATCAAACAAAGTAAGAATCAAACTTATTGTGTTGGCTTTGGAGGAGGAGATGCTGATGAATTTGGAGAAAAATTAGTCGTCTTCAGTGCTGCCTGAGAGATTGAGAGTAACTCGGGTTTCTGTCTTTCTGAAAACTGAATGACTGAAGACGAGATTAACCTAAAGGGTAGGTATAGCTATTCATTTAAATTACATATATACCCCCACTATCGGATACGGATAATTATCCGTCGGATACTGACACAACCGTATCCGTTCCATTAATAGGTAAATATCCGATAAGATTATCCGATACCGATACCGATATCCGAAATGTCGGATAATATCCTAACGATTCGAACGAACTCGAACGGATAGCGGATATTCGGGTATCCATTGACATCCCTATTCCAGCGTCAGACACCATTTGCTCATCTATTTGGTCCCCAAACAGTACTTTAAACTCCAGATCCCAGCTTTGAGAGACAGGTTCATCTATTTCAGAGGCTTCATTAGTATCATAAATACCCTCTAAATCTCTACCATTTAAAAGAGCACACGAATCTCTCAGATGACCTAGCCTATAGCAGTTATTACATATCCTAAATGGAATGTTCATGTAGTAAAAAAAGACCATTGATTCTGGGTGGTTTCCTACTTTAACTCTTAGAGCAAATTTTAATGGTTTTTCTATGTTTAGATGCACTTCAGCCATCATTGGTTCATCTCCAACAGGAGATGCATTAGATGGCCATAGAGCCAAAACCAATCCTAACTGAGAAGCTATTTGGGTTATTACCACATCATTCAGATGGTAAGGGTTTAAGTTTAAAAATTGCACCCAAACCATTATATGTTTTAAAGCATCCCTCTCTATTTTCATTCCAGGAAAGCATTCAGCCATTGGAAAAGCATTTCCATAGATATGCCATGGATCCAAAACCAGCCGATCAGTCATTATTTCATAGTTAGTGAAACTAAGTTTGAAAACATTTTCAGCAATACTATCAACTCTAAAAATAACCTTTTTTCCCCAATGAAATCTTAAAGCTTTAAAAACCCTAGTAGGATAAAAAAATCAGTTGAGAAAATCCTTCCCACAAGCGTGACATCATGTTTTCCATCAAAAGATTCAATGATAAAGGGTACAAGAGGTGCTGAGGTAAACTCTCTTGTAGAAGCACGACAAACAATAGGAGGATTATTGTTATAGTTCCTCCCTCTAGAAGTACTACTGAAAGAGAAGCGCATGATTTTGTAAAAGAACAAACTTTTAGACCAAATTTGGAACTAAAGACAGAGTTTTATGGCCAAATATTTTAAAGCTTATCTACGAACGACACCTAATTGTATTAATATCTCATCATGCGACTAAGAATCATTTTGAAGTTTTTAGATCTTGATTCCTTTTGGACTAAGTCAAGTCAAGCTTTTAGATTCAAATTTTGAATATTCGTATTACCGTTGTAAAAGTCCATTTTCGGTTTATCCGAATCCTTTACGATTCAAGATCCAGCATCAGATTTTTGAGCAAATGTTTTACAAATTCATCTCAAAGAAAAACTACGATTTTTCCTATGCAATTAATGTAGAGTTTCCTTATTTTTCATTAGTTTCATATTTTCAAGTTGAGCTTCAAATGATTTTTCTTATCATTTTGCTTGTGGACGATTACATCTCCTGGTAATAAACGAAGCACCTCCATCTTTAGAAGTATGCCTACCCGATGCAAATCTCCCCATAGTCGCAGCAAAACAACCAGCAGAAAAGCAAGATCCTCCTATCTTTTAATAGAATACCTGAGAATTTTTACCAAAATCGTTAAACAATTTGTTCCTTTCTCTTTTGATCTTGGCAAGACGCTTTATGAAAATGATCAAACCAAAGAACAAATCGAAGAACAAAGGAAAGCCAAACACTGAGAATCCTATTTGATTTTCCTAATTTTATTTTATTGAAAGCGCATTTTAATTTTTGTAAAAAGATTTCGTTTGAAAACTTGAGTCAATTAGTTTGAGAAAAGCATAGAAAACAGAAGATTTAAAGGCCTAGATAGAAAGTTAAAAATAAATTTGATGTATTGCCTATAACCCAAATCCTATATCAGACTAAGAGAAACACTGATTCTTATCTAATTCCAAAATCCAATCTCATATCTAAACCACCATCTTTCTTCTGCTGCTGCTTTGAGGGGTTACCGTAACATGTGAAGAGGATCACTAAGTTCTACTCCATGATTAAGACCACAAAAAATCGTTTGAAAGGTTTGGAGAAAAAAACACTATTTCAGAGCCAGAGGGAGAAAAGCATCAAAAATGATTGAAAGAGTCAGTCTTGAACTTAGATTTCACCATTGACAAAGAGAGAATTAATTGAGTAAAAAAAAAACATTAATTGAGAATCTTTTTGTGATGGTTTTTTTTCCCTCGCCTCTTAGTTGTATTATCTTTTTTAAGTTAAAAAAAAAAACATTTATTGTTGATAGTGGAAAAATAGAAAAATGATAAACCAAATGGCCATGGAGAAGGGGTAGAAGAAGAATCAGTCAAGTTTAAATTAAAGTTTATTTGATAACCAGCTTCTCTAGAAGTGGACAATTCGGAAATTAGCAAATAATTGATTAATTACTTGATGTACAATTCTGAGTCTCTGACACATAGATTACTTGCTCTGCAAGAGCATTGACCTAAGCAAACTACTTACTTGATAGCCAAGTTTCTGCTTTTTCTTTTTCTTTTCAGCTTTTACTTTGTCTACTGCATACAGCTATATATAAACAGAGGAAGAAGCAGTACCATTTACATTTTCAAGCTATCAATACAAAAAAAAAGAAATGAAGAGGGAGGGTCGACAGCACGGGATGGTTAGAAGCTACTTGGTCTTGCCATCGCCATTAAATCCTACACCTAAGTCCAAAATAGTCAACGCACTGGATTCTCGTCCAACCGCCGGAGCATTCACAAAAGTGTCAAGGAAGCCAACGAATCATTCCAAGTTCACAGGTAAATGCGGTGTAGCGAGGTGCACAGATTGTCACATCAACCCGGGGAGTAAGTCGAAAGATAAGGCCAAAGGAACTCAGAAGCTTAAATCATGTAGTGCTGCTATGGATCAGCGGTCGTTGGCTTGGAGCGTCGTGGATGCTAACAATGGAAATGGTTCGAATTATGATTCGAAATCCGCTACGGGTATTCTGTGTGCTATTTCTAGCAGTGAATATTTTGATGATTATTATTATGATGATGACGATGACATTGAGTTTGAAGAATATGAGAGCGTTGGGGCGTTGACGTCGCTCAAAGGGGCAGAACAGTTTCAGGAGATAGAATTTGTGGTGGATTGTCAAGCCGAAGAAGATGAAGGTTGGTGTGTTTTGTGAATGTTTAATTCTGCAGTTTGTTATACTTGTGAACATTGGTTATTGTTTGTTGAGCACGAGCTCAAGATTTGGACTTTGTTATGGTGTTAGTTGTCAAACAATATTGGTATTATAATGCTAAATTCTCCAACCTGGTTAGGCCTACAGGGTGAAGCGAGGGAGGATTCTATATATGGTGATTTTGTGTCAATGTGTCACATGACTTTTTTTCCAATTTGACATAAAAAGATTGGATTTGGTGTCTCAAAATCGACAATGAAATGTTAAAAAAGCCCCTCAGGGTTTTCATTTTTCACTCAAAACTACCGTAAATAAAACACAAAATGAAGGGTAATCGCGTTAATTTAGCGGACAGGAAAAAGGACACGGAGGTTGGAAATCTTATAATTGTCGAAGGTATTTTAGTAAAAATCGGGGTAAAGGTTAAGGGGTCGAATACGACCACCTCCAAATTTTAATTTTTTTCTTTTTTTTTCCCTCCTTCTTCTTCCTCCTCTCGATTAAGAAAAGGAGAATGCTGCTACGGAATTGTGGTCAGAGAAGAAATGGATCTGTTGTGTTTGTGGAACTGAGATTTGAAGTTTCGATGGGTTGGTGGTTTGAGATCGAGAAGGAATGATTTGAAGAGGGTGATTTCTGTTGCTACTGATGCTAAGAAGAAGTGGAGGAGATTGAATGGTTGCTGTACTGGGTAATCGGTGTTGATTTAATGAAATTCAGAAGAGGGGTTTTGAGATTTACTGGTGATTGTCAAGGGTTTGTATGAGATATGATAATTCGTTCAGGCAATTGAAGGTTGAGTGGAAGAAGGAGATAAATCTGGTGGCCGTTAACTGCAGATGGATTTGTGTAGTGAGCTAAGGCTGTTAGGGTTTGAAGTTCAGAAACAAGTTGGAGAAATTAGAAGAAATGTGAGTTCTGAAGTGAATATGGAAGATGGGTTGTACAAATAAGACGGGTTGAGCTGAAATTGGGGGTGAATTAAGTACAGCAGGAAATGGTGATGCTGAATGGTGGTGGATCTGAAGCTGTTACTGAGATGGGTTACAACTGAGCTGCTATGGGCTGTAATGAATTTGATGGAGCAATGAGGTGGAAGTACTGATTCTGCAGTGGTGGTTGAGCTCATGATTTCTTGGGATTTAATTTTGGTATGAACCTCTGATTTCTTGGTAGTGTTCATCTTTTTTTTACTAGAAATTTATGTCTGATGTGAATTATTATGTGTTCCGGATATGCGAGCCTTGTTGTTTGGTCCTTGGGGCAAAATTAAGTTTAGAGGTTATAGACTGGAGGTGATTGGAAATGTGTAGGTGATCTCGTTTATTTTGCCTGAGAATGTTGTCATTGTAACTAGTATGAGTTGTCTGCACAAGCAATTGCTTGGTTGAATGTTATCTGGAATTTTTGTTCTGATCAACTTAAGAAGATCAGTTTTTTTTATTACAGTAGACGCTTTTGGGTTCTTTACTCTTGCCTTAGTTCATAGAACCCACACTAGCATCGATTGAGTATCATACATCCCCTGCAATGTTGGACATCACTTAGGACTTGGTGAAGCCATTGAGAAGGCACCTAGGTGTATAATGTTATTAAGTTACAGTAACTGAGCAGTAGCAAGTGCGGATGATTTAGAGGGTTTTATTCGTTATTTTCCAACTTATTACTGGAATTTGGTTGTTATGCTCATTAACCCAGTTTTGTGATTTTGTAGATTTGCGATTTCTCAAAGACGAGATCAGTCTTTGTACATCTTGACCAATTGGAGTCACACCTGAGTCATGAGTCAAAGAGGGTTGATATATAGTTTTGTTGTGAAGGGGATTGTTTTTCTAGCAGAGCATACATCATTTTCTGGTAACTTTAGTACCATTGCAGTCCAATGCCTACAGAAGCTTCCCGCAAACAGTAATATTCTAATAAGCATACTTACTCGTGTGATGGTCATACATTCAACTTCCTCAATGACAATGGATTAGGTACAATGTTTACTGTTATGGTTTCCATTAGCAGATGTTTTTTTATTTTTTAGTTATGCAATCTCATGTGTGGTTTGTTGGTCATACAGTTTTTCTTGTTGTTGCGGATGAAGAAACTGGAAGGAGTATACCCCTTGTGTTTCTTGAGCGAGTGAAGGACGATTTTAAGCAGCGATATGCAGCAATAATTGGTAATGGGGGGCCACACCCTCTTGCCGATGATGAAGATTTGTTTGAAGATCCTTTGAGCATTGCGTATAATCTTGATAGGGGGTTCGGGTACGGCTAATTATTTAATGAACAATTGATGTTTCAGTTTTATTTTACATATATTGGTTGCAAGTGTGTGTGACAAGGATTTTCATGAAACAGACCAAGGCTCAAGGAGCACATGCAGTATTGCATGAGCCATCCTGAGGAAATCAGTAAGCTTTCCAAGCTAAAAGCACAAATGTTTGAAGTCAAAGGAATAACGATGGATAATATAGAGAAGGTATGTATTCATAATTCAATGTACAATAGTTGATCTTGTGCTTTGTGGTGGCTATGGAGTCAAGGCTTTATATTTTAGGACTGTAAAAATAAACCTGAAGGTGACGCTATCTGTTTGTTATTGTTTTGGTAACATAACAAATGATAAAGTACGAAATGTGATAGATAACTGAAATAGTGAAATGAACATGCAGAATTAAAGCCGATAGAATACCTTATATAAGCCAAAAAAAATTACAATTTCTTTGTTTGAACGTCTCTTTGCTTTACAATTTCGCTTTACAAATTTACAAGTCCGATTCCGTGCCATTATAGTGGAACTAAATTGTGAGTGCAAAATTTAGTTTTGCGTCAATTTTTTCGGTCGGCCATTCCATTCCACCGTGGCATCGGTCATCTAGTTATCATATAGATCAAGAGCAATATATCAAGGCTCATCACGTGCCAAATTTTTTTTATAGGCATTCAATACCTGCAATTTCCATGGCCGCATATGCCCGTGAGAGTGACCTTTATGACCCTCCCAAGGATGTTTCCAACCCTGTAGTCTGTAGAACAAGAAAATGTTCAGGTTTTAATCTACGTGTGAAGATAGAAAGGACCAGAAGATAGAAACTGTGAAATGTTTAGAAGCCTGCTAAAACTACTGGGCCATCCTTCTTAGCCCTATACTTAATCCCAGACCTGCAAAGTCATAAACATACCATTTCATTACAGTGAATGATTACAATTGCTCAGGTGACAAATGAAACAAAACATGTCTAGGATAGATAAATGACAACTCTCTAACAGGGGAATCATTTTCATCATGTCAATGTTTTCTACCATGGACTTCACATCCTAAATTTTCCTCGAATTCATCACAACTTGCAGAAAAAGTTAAATTTTTATGCTTGTCTAGAACAATTGATGACTAGGAGAAGCAACCAACAACAACAACCTCAGATTTGGAAACCAAGGCAAGAAGACACCCAAGGGACTCCCTAATTATAAGAAGACAATAACAAGAAGAACCTAAACATGAAAATGAACTAGGAAAGTAGAATTGGGTTTGCCATTCTGAAGAAAAAAAAAGGATCCTCAAGTCCTGCATATGTTCAGCAATACCCAATATGGGACTAAGATAAAATCTCAACACATAATGCAGTGAATTCTAAATTAGTCTGACCAGAAACTAAACTACTCACTGAGTAATAAATGGCCAATTGTACATAACTAGTATGTCTACCAAAACATCCCTCTAAAATTGTCTCCATCACTGGTGCTGGAAGACAAGAAGTACCTGGAAAGCACAAACCCCAATCCGGGGCATTGGAGAACCAAGCAAAGTTTCATCTCTGGTTGCATTCCTCTGCCTCCCAGCTACTTCTTCAATCACTGGCCAAGTTATTTGTGTAGATGGCAGATTCTCAGTGAATGGTTCCAATCCATTACATTACATGACTAGTAACAATGAGAAGTCGCTACTCCTAAATTTTAGAAATTCGTTCATTACGATATTATGTTTAATAGTTCCAAACTTCCAATTGCTTGGCTTGGCTGGACCGGCACATTATTTAGGTCTAGCCAGGGAGGGCGTAGCTTTGCCACTGTTAGAAACAAAAAAATTGTGGGAATTTGGCAATCGACCATCTTTTCCGGTGAGAACCCTTTTTAGAAAGGGAGTAGGGTTTAAAGAATCTGACTTGGACGATAGCTGTGGTGTACAAACTAATCGATATCATGATAAACTAGGCTGTAGTGATGTACAAAAGGAGCACGAATTTAAACTAATAGATCAGTGCCCACACCACTGATATATGAACCAAAACATTGCTTAATAGTTTCATATAACTGATGTTGAAGTTCAGAAATTGTATAAGCTATAGTTCTGCACTTGTGCTTTCTATTTACATCAAGATGAGAGTAGATGTGTGTTTCTATACATGGCATGGCAGAAAATGTTTTGAAGCTACCAAATTGTATTGCTGAGTTAGGGTCGAAAAAATGTCACCTCCACCAGAAGCACCAACTTAAAAGTGAGACTCAATCAAGAAATATATCAAAGAGCCTTTATCTCTATTTCTCAATACAATCAGCAAATCGCACAGATAGAAATCCGTGAGCCTGATTGATATGAGAAATAACTTGGACGGTACCAAAGACCAATGCCCAAGTGTCAATCAAGTTATATCCAACAAACAAGGTCGGATTTATCAACTGATTGAACTACGCACAACCTGTGATATTTTAATTATATAAACAAATATAATGCGGAAAAGAAATAACACAGACACCAGAAATTTTGTTAACGAGGAAACCGCAAATGCAGAAAAACTCCGGGACCTTGTCCAGCTTTGAACACCACACGGTATTAAGCCGCTACAGACACTAGCCTACTACAAGTTAACTTCAGACTGGAATGTAGTTGAGCCATAACCAAGTCTCACACCGATTAAGGTACAGTCGCGTTCCTTACGCCTCTAGAACCACGTCGGATTTTGCGCACTTGATTCCCTTAGTTGATCTCACCCACAACTAAGAGTTTCTACGACCCAAAGTCGAAGACTTATAAACAAATATGTCTCTCACAGATATGTCTATTCTTTATTCTGTTTTTGTTCCGTCTTTTAATACAAAGATCAAGGTGAACAGGAACCAACTAATAATCCGGTCTTATACACCCGAAGAGCAGCCTAGAAATATTAGTCACCTCATAATAACCCAACTGAATAACAGAAAAAAGTTATTGCAGAATCACAAGAGTCTGAGACGAAGAACCGTTGTGATTACTTTTTATATCTTACCTATCGTAGATAAATCTCGAGTAAATCTTAGAGAAGGTAAAACTCAATACGATAGAACAAGTAGGATCAGAATACGCAACTACAGAGAAAATAGTTGGATCCGGCTTCACGAATCCGAAATGAAGTCTTCAAGTCGTTAACCTAATAATGGTTTTGGAAAAGCCTAGGTTAAAGGAGAATTGACTCTAATTTACAACTAGGACACATGAAAGTGTCGGTATTAGGTTTTCCAGTTGTTAGAGTTTTCCCTTATATAGCCTTTCAAATCAGGGTTGTTTACAATCAAAGCTAAGATAGCTTAGTAACAAAGCATTCAATATTCACCGTTAGATGAACTCCTGATTTAAGATTCAAGCTAAGTCTGCTTAGAAATTAAGCAATCAATCTCCACCGTTAGATGGTCTTAGCTTGTTACACACAAATGAAATATACTTATATTTAGATATGGGTAACCGTGCCTAAACGTGTATATTGAGTTGGCTCAATAACAGTTAACCAAAGTAAACCATATGAACACTTTTAACTTAACCATATTCATCTAACACTTCTAGATCAAATATGATGATCAATCAATTATGATAGATAATCAAATGAATCTAATTGTGTTCAAATATAGTTGTTCAATTGTTCACTATCTCATAAAAAAAATGAACAAATTGAATCAAATCGGATTGATTCGTAATCGTACAAAGTACTTATACAAGAATCAATTCATGAACATTAAGCCATGGTTTGCAAAGTTAATTTGCATTCCTTAAATCATAAATGTTTTAGTTCATGAGTATAAGAATCATACATGACCGATTTCAGAACTTAAACCACTTTGTTCGCAAACTGGGTACGCGAACAGCAGCTCCGGACCTTGGCCTAGTCAAGCCATTCGCAAACCCGGTTCGCGAACAACCGTCCCAGACCAAACTCAGATAAACCCGTTCGCATACTAGGTACACAAACAAGAGTTCCGGGCCTTCTTAGGTAAATCCTTTCGCATACTAGGTATGCAAACAAGAGTTTCGAACCTAAATCATCACAAAACAGTTCGCATACTAGGTATGCATACCGTGTTGCATCCAGACATGGGTAATTGTTCTAAACTCTCATTTCAATCATTGAAACATCCTTGGAAGACGACAATGGTAATCTCACACATACCATTAGCTTCAAGTAATTTTCAAGTGATCGAATGATCAATACGAAACTTCCCAAGCTAACATCAAATGACTGTCTCATACAAATCATGTAAGATGTTAAAGGTAATTTTCATATGATCATGTTTTGACTTAATATTTAGTTTCCAACAAATAAATTGTTTCCAACTAAACTCGTCAAGAATACGATGAACATAGCTAAAGAAAAAAGCTTCCAACACTTATTTCGAGAAAAAGATAAGCGAGATAAACTCGGCTTGAAATATCAAATATGTATAATGTAAAAGTCTATATAACTATACGACTTAGTCTCATTAGAAGATAGAATATAATAGACTTCTGAGTGATAGATAAGTTTTAGTCTCCACATATACCCTTTGTTGATGAAGTTCCTCCAAGCTCCTCAGTAGATCTTCTTCTTCAATTGGTGAACGCCGTAAAGCCTAAAGCTCAACTACACATTCTATCCTAATCTGATACATAGCTATAAGTAGACTATAAATCAAGTATATAGTTTTGATGAACTAAACTTGACAAACAAGCTTGAGATAGCAACGCTTGCGAGTTCGACTGAGCAGTGCTCTAACAGGCAGGGTATTTTTTGTTGAGCTTGCCGACTAAGTTAATTATAAGTGTTTGGGTAGTGTGGTTTCATTTCCGTTACCAAAAAAAAAAAAAAGTGTCAAAAAACTTCCCACATACATGAATTCAATCTAACTAAAACTCAATTTCAAAATTTTAATCAAATAATTAACCAACTAAGTTAATTAATTTAATCAGATTTATTAGTCTTAATTAAGCAAGGGTAAATTAGCCATTTTTTAAAATATATGGCTACGGGGCATTGAGTTTTACCTCTAAAAGACCTGATTTTGTCTTATTAGGTATACCCCAATTAATCTGTGTATACCCAATTTGGCGAGGTTATTATATTCATATTTTGGAAGCCATTTTTTAAATAAAATCCATGTAACCACAACGGATTTGAAGCTAATATTCTAATAATATGCTCCCTTATTATATATTTATAGTAACAAAATATTTGGATATATGCTAAAACATCTCATAAGAAGTGCTACAAAAGCAAGGCAATGAGAAAAAGCATCATATCGGAGCTTAACTAGATCAACGCTTTATCCAATATATCTACCATAGGGGAACGAGATGAGGACACGTGAAAATCAGGGGAGATGATGAACAACTGAATTTTAGAGAAGAGACAAAACATTTAATGCAACTGGTAAAGGACAAATAAGGGAATAGAGAGTCAGAACAACGTGGAACCAGATCATCTGAACGTTATTAAGGAAAGCTTAGGAGAATATATTGGGGATGGAATAATAATACATCGGGCTCTGGTCTCTCGATGAAGATATAGCAAACAAAGATGTACATGCTTAACATTGTAATTTAGGTTGCATTTACCATAGAGAGGGGATTAATTTTTTGAGTGTATGCGAAGAGATTGGGAGTTTTCTTGAGCTAAGAGAAAGTAAGATTTATCCCTAGAACAAAAATTTGTAACCCATCACTTAAATAAGAACCAACTATTTTTTTTCATGTGGAGTAGGTAATTATATCGAACCACGTTATCACTTTGTGTTACTCCACAGTTCATGCACTAGTTTATTTACTTGTTAAATAATGGTCTCACTTATATGGTATGAGATGTAGAGTTAGAAAAATAGCTATTACAAAATATTACTTATTGGCCAAATTGACGCCTTAATGTGGTTGGCTCGGGTAAACCACAACAAATCCGTGAATGTGTACTTCTTTAACCTGACTTTTTCCATCCAAATCATCGGAGAGAAACATATTTGAAATTGAAGTTCTTACTAATACTAATTGCCTTGAATACGAGTCCAAATTTGTACGCGCCTCCAAAATAGGGATGCACGTTCCTTTCCCTCTAATTGGAGGAATCTGCAGGGTGAAAACTTGTTCTTTAGATTATTGTTTTTTCTATCTTAATAACCTATTTTAACCCCAAAAATCTAGGAAATTTTTTCTCTCCTCTTCTTTTCATGTTGTTCGTTCTTGGAAACTAATGTATTCGGTAACTTCAATTAATTTTTCGTTCAAAGAAAAATATGTAACAAAATATATCATCAAGTCTTGAATTTAAAAATTCTATTATAAACGTCAAACTCTGATGAATTTCTTAGTCTCCAAATGTAAACTTAAACTCAATCATAATCATAATCATTTATCCTTAGTTGCTTACTATCAAAATTGTTACTTCAAAAATTCATCTCTGTTCCTCAATACATATGCAGGTTATTGGGAAAAGTTAAGGAATAATGGGTGTGAGAGCAACATATCCTCACGATATTTCTCGTTCTTTTCACCATGAAAATAAGCACCAAATCTTCTTAAGCACTTTAAAAAGGATCATGTTTGTTAGAGCATCGCTTGGTCGAACTCGAATGTTTTTCTATCTCAAGCTTGTTGTCAATATTAGATTACAAAACTATATCTTGATTTATAGTCTACTAAAGTCAAGTCTCGGACTAGGATTAAAATATTGTAGTTGAGTATCAGACCTCACTGAATAAACCTCCAAGATTGAAGACTGGAGAACAAGCGAATATATTACCGAGAAATTCATCAACAGAGAAGTATGTGAAGACTGACCTATCCTATTTACTCAAGGAAAATTTACCATTCTATCTAACGAGACTATGTCGTATGATTTTGGTAGATTCAATATTCCATAGAAGAAATTTTCAAGTTCAATATTGTCCCGGTTAAAGTCTCGAAATATGATTCAAGCAATGGATGTTCATAAATTCTTAGTAATCTTGGTTAGAATAATTTATTGTTAACAAACTATTCTTGTTTCAAGTTGATTATTTGGAAATTGCCCAAATAACAACGTAATTTTTTATGGCTATTGGGAAAGTTTCAAATTTATGAACGAGAGATTCAAAATTGCTTGGTGCAAGGTACGCATACCCAGTATGCACACATAGTCAATATGAATATTCCGCGAATTGTAGAGGTATGCATACCCCTTGAATCTGAGTTCGGGAATGGGAAAGGTGTGTATACCCGATATGCAAACTCATTGTATCTGACTTCGTGAACTGGTAGAGGTATTGAAAAGAAGAGAGTACTAAGTACACCACAAACTTTTTCGTTCGACAACCTGTATGGTCAAAACCTAATACAATTGCAAGTAGACCAACTTAATGATCCTTGAAAATATGTATATAGAGTTCATGTCTCTATCTCTTCTCAACCTATATGGTAAAAACCCCGGTACCTCGTCCATTTTTAACACTGAATTGTATTAAGCCGTTAGAGACACTAGCCTACTATCTTTGTACTGGAATGTAGTTAAGACCGAATTCACCCTCTAAGCAATTCAGTTATAGTCACGCTCCTTATGTCTCTTGAAACTTGTAAGGATTTACGCTATTGATTCCCTTAGATGACGTCCTTTATATCCTAGGAGTTGATTCAACCTAATTGAAGACTTTTGATACCAATCTTCCTCTAATAGACAAGAAAAAGCGGGGGTCTAACAACCTCACCCAATATTTCGCTTAGCAATCTGTATGGACTAACTCCAATATACTTTTAAGAGAATCAACTAGACAGTCAGACTCAATCTTAATAAAAAGTATATTAAAGAGTTATATCTCAATTTCTAAATTCAATCCGCAATCAAATAAATAGGAATTTGCGAGCCCGATTGAATATAAGAAATAACTTGGATGGTATCAAAACCAATATCCAAGTGTCAATCAATTTAATCAACAACCAAAGGTTGGATTCCCAATTGATTGAACTTACGCACAACCTGTGATATTTCTATTATATAACAAAATATAATGCGGAAAAGAAATAACACAGACACCAGAAGTTTTGTTAACGAGGAAACCGCAAATGTAGAAAAACCCCGGGACCTAGTCCAGATTGAACACCACACTGTATTAAGCCGCTACAGACACTAGCCTACTACAAACTAACTTCGGTCTGGACTGTAGTTGAACCCAAATCAATCTCACACTGATCCAAGGTACAGTTGCGCTCCTTACGTCTCTGATCCCAGCAGGATACTACGAACTTGATTCCCTTAGCTGATCTCACCCACAACTAAGAGTTGCTACGA
>JAJJMB010010581.1:965591-1159713 GCA_023531105.1 Papaver atlanticum
ACTTGATTCCCTTAGCTGATCTCACCCACAACTAAGAGTTGCTACGACCCAAAGTCGAAGACTTTAATAAACAAATTTGTATCACACAGAAAAGTCTACAAGAATAGATAAATCTGTCTCCCACAGAAATACCTACGAGTTTTGTTCCGTCTTTTGATAAATCAAGGTGAACAGGAACCAATCGATAACCCGGACTTATATTCCTGAAGAACATCCTAGAATTATCAATCACCTAACAATAAGACTAGCGAAACAAGATATTGCGGAATCACAAACAATGAGACGAAGATGTTTATGACTACTTTTCTATCTTTCCTATCGGAGAAATTAATCTCAAGCCAATCTTACGATTGCACTCAATCACGATAGAAACAACAAGATCAGATCACACAACTACAGAGAAAATAGTTGGGTCTGGCTTCACAATTCCAATGAAGTCTTTAAGTCGTTAACCTACAGGGTCTCGGTAGAAACCTAAGTTTAAAGAAGAATCGACTCTAGCTTATACAACTAGTATCACACATGAGGTGTGGAGATTAGGTTTCCCAGTTGCTAGAGTTGTCCTTTATATAATCTCCAAATCAGGGTTTGCAATCTAAGTTACCTTGGTAACAAAGCATTCAATATTCACCGTTAGATGAAAACCTGATTAGATTCAAGCAAATAACTTTCAACCGTTAGATCGAACTTAGCTTGTTATACACAAATGAAATATACATCATTTAGGTTTGAGTAACCGTACCTAAACGTGTACACCTAGTTGGTTCAACAGTAGTTAACCAATGGTTAGCCATATGAGCACTTTCATATCAACCTTATTCATCTTAACCATAACTAGTTCAAATGACTCAAAAGAACTAGTTAGAGAGTTGTTCAATTGCTTAGATCTCATAGAAGTATATAAGACACAATCGAAGCAAAAACGATTTTGATTCACTCGAATCGATTCATGAACATTATAGCCACGTTTTGCAAAGATTGCATTCCTTAATTTATAAATGTCTTAGTTCACGAATAAACCGTTTTTAGAAAATAACCCACTTTAGTACGCATACCGGTACACATTCTTAAGTACCCGGATTGAGCTTGTTTTTAGTTCACAAACTCCAGCAGAAATTCACGGGATGTGAACTTCCGGCAGTACGTGTATGGGTATGCGGACTTAGCTCCGGACATCCTAAACCAGTAAAGTACGCATACTTTGGTTCAAGGATTTTGGACTTACACAAGTATGAGTTCACATACAATGTTTATATCCATTCAAGGTTATATATTCTAAACTCTCATTTCAATCATTGAAACATTCTTAGAGGATGTTATATAGCGGTTATTCACACACTATTTTTCATCAAAGCAATTTTCAAGAGATTGAAACAATCAACATGACTTTCGTCACGAATAAAGATGAACTTGGCCAAAGCGAAAGCTTACCAACACATATTTCGAGAAATAGATAAGCGAGATAAACTCGGCTCGAAATAGCAAATGTGTATAATCGAAGTATATATAGCAATACGATTTTTGTCTCAAGATAGGAGATAGAATAGATAGACTTTTGAGTGATAGATGAGTTTAAGTCTCCATATACCTTTTTGTCGATGAAGATCCACTAGTTCCTTGAGTAGTTCTTCGTCTTTTCATGATGAACGCCGTGGAGTCTAGAGCTCAACTACACTTACTATCCTAGTCCGAGACTTAGCTATAAGTAGACTAGAAATCAAGACTTATAGTTTTTGCAACTAAACTTGACAAACAAGCTTGAGATAGCAACGCTTGCGAGTTCGACCGAGCAGTGCTCTAACACCTAGTGTTCTAATGGACCACACATCGATGGGCCATAGGCCCTATAACACTCCCCCTTGTGCAGTTCAAAAGCGGAACTTCAAATGTGTTGCCTCATTAAAACCTTGACAAAGAAAACCCAATGGGACAAAACGTTGACGAAGGGAAAATAGTACAACGTGTTGATAAAGCTTGCTACTTCTCTTCAGAAAAACCAAAAATATAAAAACCCTGTGAGAAAAAGATAATCTCAGCCGGGGAGTCATAATCCTGGTGTTGTTGTTGTCTCATTAAAAACCTTGCCGAGTAACAAAACCCATTGAGACAAAATATAACTCGGTGAAGGGAAAAAGAGTTCAACAGACACTCCCCCTGATGTCGACATCATATCATTATATACTCCCCCTGATGTCGCCATCTCCCCCTGATTGCAATCAAGGGAGTTCGGACAATTTCCTTAGTCCAATACTCTTTACGTGCTTTTCAAATAAGGACTTCGGAAGTGACTTAGGAAATAAGTCTGCCACATTCTCATCATACGGTACTTTGTTGACTTGAATGTTTAAGAGACACTGTTGTTGATGATTGTAAAAGAACTTTTGTGAAATATGTTTCGTATTATCACCCTTGATATATCCTTGCTTCATCTGTTCGATACAAGCTGCATTATCTTCATAAATGCATGCCGGCTCTTCAGTGGTAGAATTCAAACCACTAGTCCCTCAAATATGTGTAATGATAGACCTTAACCATATACACTCACGAACCACTTCATGTAGGGCAATGATCTCCGAGTGGTTCATGGAGGTAGCTACAAGAGTTTGCTTGGTCGATCTCCAGGATATCGCAGTGTTCCCTATGGTGAATACATAACCAGTTTGGGATCGAGCTTTTTGTGGGTCAGAGAGGTACCCAGCATCAGCAAAACCAACCAAAACATTGTTTGGGGTTTTAGTATAGGGGGTTGCTTTAGCAATCCTCCTTTCGTCCTCAAAGGGATAAAATAGACCCATGTCAATGGTTCCTTTAAGGTATCTGAATACATTCTTTATACCATTCCAATGACGTTGCGTTGGCGCTGAGCTATATCTAGCTAACAAGTTCACTGAGAATGATATATCTGGTCGAGTACATTGCGCTAAGTACAATAATGCGCTTATTGCACTTAAGTAGGGAATTTCAGCTCCCAATACCTCTTCGCCATCTTCCATTGGACGAAATGGATCATTTTGTACATCTAAACTTCGATCAATCATGGGAGTGCTAGCAGGATGCACCTTGTCCATATTGAATTGCCTGAGTATCTTATGGACATATGCAGACTGGTGGATTAATATTCAACAAGCTCGGTGTTCTAGTTCAAGTCCTAGACAAAACCGAGTTTTCCCAAGATCTTTCATCTCAAATTCAGATTTCAGATAACTTGCGGTTTCTCTTATTTCATCAAGAGTACCTATTACGTTCATATCATCAACATAAACAGTTATAATTGTAAATCCGGAACTTGTTTTCTTTATAAATACGCAGGGGCATAACTCATTATTTGTATATCCCTTCCCAATCAAATAATCACTTAGACGGGTATACCACATCCGCCCGGATTGCTTTAATCCGTAAAGTGAGCGTTTCAACTTAATCGAAAACGCACTCCGTGATTTAGAGTTACTTGATTCGATCAATGAAAGGCCATCAGGCACTTTCATGTATATCTCTAAATCTAGATCCCCATAGAGATATGTTGTAACCACATCCATAAGCTGCATTTCAAGTCCTTCTGAAACTACCAAGCTAACTAAGTAGCGAAATGTTATGACATCCATTACAGGAGAGTATGTTTCCTCATAATCAATTCCAAGGCGTTGTGAGAAACCTTGAGCCACAAGGCGAGCCTTATACCTCAAGACTTCATTCTTCTCATTACGCTTTCTGACAAATACCCATTTATGTCCTATGGGCTTTACACCTAGTGGGGTTAGAACTACCGAACCAAATACCCGTCTCTTTGCCAGTGAATTTAATTCTTCCTGGATTGCAACTTCCCATTTAGTCAAGTCTGCTCTTTTTTAACATTCTGTAATAGAGCGTGGTTCGATGTCATCGTGCTCAATGATCTCTTGAGAAACAGTGTATGCAAATGCATCATCAATCTGTGTAGAGGATCTTTCCATAAACACGTATGCATTCTCATAATCCATAGAGATTTTTTTTTTCTCTGGAATCATTTCAAACATCGGAATGTCCTCCAGTATTGATTCATGGACATAACTGTAATCAGAGATAATTTCATGAGAGGGATTATCTGTATTGATGATAAATGGATCGGGTTGTGCCTTACTCACTATTTTCTTCCTTGGTTGAGTATCCATCGAACCAGGTGGTCTTCCCCTCTTCCTTTGGGGGGCCACGGCCTCAGCTACACTTCCACCAAGTGTAGGTTTGACACCTCTATATAAGGTGCCTTTTCCCGTATTAGGGATTTCTAACCTTACAGGCACATTTGCAGCTGGTATGTGTGATCTCGTCACTTTAGCAATATCAGTGAATGCATCAGGGATTGAGTTTGCCACATTCTGAAGATCAATAATTCTTTTCACTTCACTTTCACATTGTGAGGTGTGGTTATCAAGATGAGACAAAGTAGGGACACACCACGACAATTCCTGTCATTCCCTTATGAAATCCTTTTCCATACCTCCCCCTAACGACGGGAAGGTTGTCTCATCAAAGTGACAGTCCGCAAATCTAGCGGTAAAGAGATCGCCTGTCAAAGGTTCCAAATAGTAGATAATTGTTGGGGATTCATATCCAACATAAATACTTAATCGTCTTTGGGGACCCATCTTAGTACGATGTGGGGGCGTAATAGGCACATATACAGCACAACCAAAAATGCGTGAATGTGAAATATCAGGCTCATATCCAGTTACCAACTTGTACGCAGAAAATGGTTGGCTAATAGTGTGTCTAAAGCGAATAAGTAATGCTGCATGCAATATGGCGTACCCCAGGCAGTAATAGGCAGGTTGGAACGCATAACCAATGCCCTAGCTATCATCTGTAACCTTTTGATGGTAGCTTCTGCAAGACCATTTGAGTGTGTACGTGGGGTACAGGGTGCTCTACGTCAATTTCGATAGACATACAAAAATCATCAAATCCTTTAGATGTAAATTCTCCAGCATTATCAAGTCTGATAGACTTGATTGGATAATCGGGGTGGTGAGCCCTCAAACGTATAATTTGTGCTAGGAGCTTTGCAAAGGCAGCATTTCTTGTGGACAATAATGCAACGTGTCACCAACGGGTCGAAGCATCTACCAGAACCATAAAATACCTGAATGGTCCGCACTCTGGATGTATAGGTCCGCACCTTGTATTCTTTGTAAAAATGGAATGTTTTGTTTTGTATCTTTAGCATAGGATTGTCTCGCTCCTGTCTTTGCTAAAGAACAAGCTTTTCAAAATGAGTGGTGTGCTTTTTACAATGTCCACGAAGTAGAATGAGAGATAGGTTGCACATCAGTTGCTTTAGATGGCAATGGATGGAAGACGTTGTTACTTTGCATTATAACTGTCTTTTGTTTCATTTTACTTTTCACTCGAAAGAAGGATGTCCGTGTGAGTTCTTTAAAACACGGATCATCATATCACGACCTGGGTGCCCCAAGCGGTCGTGCCAAAGCTTGTATAAGTCACTGTTCAACAGTTCATCGTTGGTAACAACATGTGATTCGATAATCCGAATAGTAGTAGTGTACAAACCACTAGAGTGATTCATTAATTTCTCTAAAATGGGTTTTCTTCCACATGTATTAGAGATAATATTTATATATTCAATTCCATTTTCACAGTGAGTTTCCAAGTGTTAACCATTTGCACGGATATCTTTGAAGCTCAACAAGGTACGGTTAGCTCTTGGTGCATATAGAGCTTCTGTGACTTTAATCATTGTGCCATTTGGCAACAAAAATTGAGCATTACCTCTCCCAATGATCACTGGTGATGATCCAATCATCGTAGTCACATAGGATTTATAAGGAATTAAGTCAACAAATAATTGCTTATTTCTTAAAATAGTGTGTGTGGTGCCACTATCAGCTAGGCACTCAATCTCTTCTGAGGATGACATTCCTACAAGTAAATGGTACTTCAGAGAATTCGGTCACAAATCATGCAATAGATTATCACAGTAAAAATTAAATCCAAAGCATAATAAGTACCCATAAAAATTAAAAACCACTGATCCATCAACAAAAAACAATAATTTAAGACTACCTAACATAGTTTAAGTCATCAAAAGAAATATTTAAACCAAAGTCTGCTAAACCACAAAGAAAGAAAATAAACAAATTTTTAGGATCAAAGGATAACTAAAAAATAACAATCAATCAAAGTCAGGTGTTTCCATAAGGGCATGGTTCTTGTTGCCCTGGAAATCTGAAATGTTGAAGTTGACATCTGGGGTATGATCATGTTCTTCCACACAGTGAGCTTCTTGATCTATAGATTCCCGATACTTTTTGTAGCTGGTTGCTACCTTGGCACTAGCCTTGCATTGCTGGTACCAATGTCCGGAGATTCCACACCTGTAACAAGGTGCATTGCCACTATCGACCTTCTTAGGTGTGGGGTTCTTATGTGTTTTTTCAACAGTGTTGTTCCTACCACTAGGTCCAGAAGTAACATCTCTAGACCAGGTATTTGAATGGCCTCCACGCCAATGGCCCCTTTCACGATGACCCTTTTGTCCTCTTCCACATGGGTTGTTATCCCCACGTAAGTATGGAGCATGAGAATATGAATCAACATTTTTAACCCTCTTTTCTTTGGGGTGTTTTCCTTTGTTATCCTTGCCATAGTTAGCCTCGGGAATTTTCTTCTTCCCCGGGGCTCTAGCATTGTTGTTTGCTAGAACTTCATTGTGTCTTTCGGCCACCCGCAATAAGTTGATCAACTTGCTAAAATTTGTTATTCTCTTATTATCAACCTCTATGCGGTATTGGTTAGCTAGAATAACAGATGACAAAGGGAAAGTAGACAATGTCTTTTGAATCATATCTTTATCTGTGAGTTTTATCCCACAGAAATTAAGGCGTGCTTGTAGCTTAAGCATGTCTTTCTGGAAATCACCTACCTTCACTTAATCAAGAAACCGGATGTCATTCCATTGTTCATTCAACTGTGGGAGAAGGGAATCCTCGATGTTCCCAAAACGGCTTGCTAGTGCATCTCACAGTTCTTTAGGACACTTTATGTGTTGGTATCCCCAAAGGAGATTAGGGTCAATATGTTCCTTCAAATATCGGAGGGCTTCAACCTTTTCTTTTTCAGTTGCTGGGGAAGCATCTTTGTCAGTAGAGGGTTTGATGGTGTGGGTGCATTCTTTTGCTACAAAAGCGATCTCCACATCGGCCATCCAACGGTTATACTCAAGGCCATCTGTGTCCAACAGTCCAAATTCTTGTTGGATATATTCCGTCTTGCTCATCTACATAAGACAAGGTTAAAGGAAATTAGTACGACTAATTCCGGTACTGTATTCCTAAGACCAAGTTTCTTAATGGCCAATGGAATGAGAAACCAAATTTCTTTATGGTTCTTAAAGTATTCCGGTTGAGTCAAAATCTAAAAGATGACAGTACCCCATTAACGGTTTAGATAAAGGCAAAAAAAAATTAAGGTTAAAATATAGGTCATATTATAATAATAAAAAAATGACACAATCACATACACAAAAAAAATAAAAAAAAATAAAGAAAAAGATAGTATTATATGCATACACCGAAGTTCAATCATGATTAATAATATAGATTAAAAATAAATAAATAATAATATCAAACAAAGGATTTAGAAAAAATGTAACATTACAAATCATAGGTTATAAAGAATGATAATAGCTACGGTATTTATATGCTCATAAAATGTAGACACCATAGACTCACACGTTACTGTTAAATGAATTAAGCGTACAATAAAGACACATTCGTACGTTACACACCAATTTGAGAGACATGTGTTAAGATTTGTACAACACAAGTTAGCACATATACAGTCACAATCAGTCATAGATTTATCATCTTTCCATTGGTTAAAAAAAACAGGGCATTAAGCATATAGTGACCCCTAGTACTAATCAGAGTTCAAAACATCAATCTTATTTATTATCAATCATCAGATTCATTACATGTCAAACATACAACCAACATCATGTGAACACGGCAGGCCCTATGACTAATCAGAGAGATGTGATGGTGAACAATAAAATTAAAAATTATTAATCAAATCATATAATGGCAGATATACATGGCAGACAAATAAGTAATTGTACATTATTAATCAAACATTTCTTCTGATCCGCATCATGTGCGTAAATGTAAAATATGTATAGAGAAGCCATTATAATAAAATATTTATATATCACCATCATCGGGGACATGATAAAGTAGACAAGTACACAGACTATTCTTTAGATATGCAGATAACCATATGTGAAGCAGAACAAAGACAAAAAAAAAAAAAAAAAAAAAAAAATTTACACATCAAGTCACTGGAGACAAGTTTTGGCAGACAATCATAATTTAATAAATCAAATAAAGAGATAGGTGTAGGC
This sequence comes from Papaver atlanticum, assembly GCA_023531105.1. NCBI lineage: Eukaryota > Viridiplantae > Streptophyta > Magnoliopsida > Ranunculales > Papaveraceae > Papaver > Papaver atlanticum. The sequence goes on from JAJJMB010010581.1 coordinate 973,984, forward strand.
ATAGCTTTCCGATTGATTGAAAACAGAAAAAGACAAACCAGAAGTACCAAAATCCCAAGCCAAACCAGAGCTTTCTTCAAAAAAAAATTTTTTTTTTTTTTCAACGGTTTTAGATGAAAAAAATAGTTATCAAATAAATATTTAATTATAAGAAGCCCCTTCAAGTTATTTACTTTGAGATTATAGATCCTGTAACAAAATCTCTAATTCCTCTTCCTCCTCTGACATCAATTCCACCCCGCTTCCGCCATTTCAGTTACTATCAACATCATCACCGATTTCAATAGATTTGATCTACGAAGCTTTTCACCAAATTTGATCTATGACTTTGGGTCAATCTCTATTTCATCTAACCCAAAATCTCCTCAAGACATTCAAACCCATTAGGCAGACAAATTTGAAAACCAATTTCTATCAAACAACAATATTTTTACATATAAAAAAATCCAAATTTCTTCCTTAGAGAACCTGGTAATTGCTAAATCATTGGATAATTGATTAAGTTTTGATACTGGAAGTTGATGTGAATAGCCATTAAAGTACCAGCAACACTCATTCTTCTCTAAGCACAAGTAAAAACAATTTAGATGTGGGTCTTTAGTTTTCGAAAGATTAAAACTTTTTTTGGGATCGAGTAGTTATTGATACGATTATGATAATATATATGAGAGATTTTCTGATGCCATGAGAGAACTTCTGTTAACCTGAAATAGAGGAAGGGGAGGAGCACAATGCAAGGACTTGGTTGTATAAATAGTGATCCATGTGTAAGGGCCTTTTTGCATACGAATAAGGACTGTTTCGCAATTAAATTTATTAACAATTTCATCCATCATCAACGGCTGCAAAAACATGAAATTATTATCCAAGGGTTTATAACCCACCAGCTTATAAGGCTTCGCAGCACTACCGAGCGGGATAACACTGGCCTTCTATTTATACAAGAAAAGGGGAAAACCCTAAAAAAATAATTCCAACGGCTGAGTTTCGTGCGTTGATAACGTTTTGGAGTGATAAAAGGAAGAGAGAAAGACTTTTTATTAAACAGAGAGGGAAACCCAATTACATAGTATAGCATTATATTTATACAAAAAAGAGAGGAAAAACCCTAATGTTCTAATGGACCGCACATCCATCGGCCATGGACTCTATAACGGGTACCATTTTTATTAGTCATCTTTATCTTCATCATCCTCATCATAGTTGAAAGGCAGTGGCACTGTTTTGAAAGCTCTAAATTTTCCCACATTGTTCAAATGCTCATTCTCCAGCCTGGTCATATACAACACAACACAATAAGTCTCATCACGAGCCAAACAAATTTTTTGAATAATTTTCTTTCGCTTTGGTTCAAATTTCAAAAACATAAAATCAAATTTACCTAAAGAAATTCCAGATGCCACGACGTATAATTTCGAGACTAGCAACAATTGTTGTCAAAGCTTCTTTATGTAGAAATGATACATGAAAATTCAGCATTGTTTGCAACCAAGCAAATCTCAACAGAACATTCAATACCTGCAACTTAATGAAATTTTGTTAGATTCTCATACAAGAAAATGGGATGTAGTAATACACTAGCATCTTCAGTTACTTACCATGGCTCCAAAGTATACATTTTTTCTAGAGACAAGAAGTTTTTCTCTAAGCCAACGATTTCTCGAGTTCCTTTGTAGAAGACCCCAGTCGATAACAATGTCCCAGTATGTACTTACCGTTGTGGCAACGACTGAGCTGATCCATGCCAATACGAGCCATCTGGTCAATGGTCGCCTAGTATATGCAGTTCTCATAAGAACTGCCACCATTGTCGAAAAGTACTTACACGCGTTATAGCCTTGCATTGCATCATGCTCGTCATATAAGCGTCGGAGGCACTACAATTAATGAATGTACACATCGAGATATAATAAGTACCGAGTTAAATTTATAATCTACATTGATTCCGAAATTTTTGTTGAGGAGTTTTAAGATCAGAACCTGAAGCAAGCGGCTCCAATATGGGGCAAGGGCAAGGATGAAGTAAAAAATACTGTAAATATCATTATCTTTACAAGTACTGTTCCTCCGCTTGAAGTCTCCCCAACCATAGTAGCAAATATAGAATTCAAGACTTCGAATGGCTTGAACCTGACTAGTTAGTTGATCAGCCAGGAAAAAATCTGGTAGAGTGACCTGTCAGGGAAAATGTGAAGAAATAATGGGATTATAAATGGTATTCCAGCTTACTCTTCTAGCATCTCATGTACAAGTTACAATGTAGCGTGTGTTACCTTGTAAAGCGGAGCAAGAAGGCAGTGAAAGAAACAACGGAGCAAGAAATAACGACTTGAGCGGTAAATGATATTGAAGGGACAAATCGTTATCATAAGTACGAGCTGCGGATATAAGGGAAATTAAGGTGATTCAGAATTGGTATATTCTTTACAACATGATCATGAGCAAGACTGTTTTAGTAATCATACCGTGACTAGTGCAAGAGGAAGAATTTCGGTGAATGCTTTATAATCTTTCGTTTTCACGTCCATTTCCATATCCAGATTCGCAAGTACACTAGCCAATGCAAGTGTTGCTATAGCTGCACCGAGTAGGAAGACTTCTCTATATCCTAATTCAGTCCCTTGTTTGAATCCAAATATGAATGGGTAGTTTACTTTGTAACGTTTCCAGTAATATATGTTTACACCATACATTAGCATATGTAATACGATGAATCCAAATAAGCTGCGAGCAAAATTTAAAGTCTCATGTTAAACAAGAAGCCATTAATTTTTCCTATAGAAAACAAAATAGGTGCCTACATCAAAATGCTTATAGCATGTTTGGATAATAAAAATAGAAGAGTTTTTGCTTCTCCATAAGCAGAAATCAAAAATAAAATATTTATGCTTTACATAAAATTAATTTTTTTGTTTTTAGAAGTCATTCTGAAATCATATATTTAAATTTACTTCTGACTTTTCTCCTTCCAGAAATCGAAAATCAATTTCTTGAAAGTGATATCCAAACAGGCTATTAGTATTATATTTACAATGAGGAATTAGGAGATATATCATGAGTGAATACCTGTAAAGTGGAAACATGTTTTCCATGTACTGAGTGCTGCCTTCTTTTCCTATAATGTTTCGAGCCCGTATAATTAATATTAGTGCTACAATTAGAGCTGCTGTGCAACCACTAAACACACCTGAATAATGAATAAACATATCAGTACTTTATCTAGCCCTTTTAGAGCATAACAAAACCACATTTAATCAGTAAAGGTTGCAAAAGAGAAGTTACCCAAGAAAAATGAAATAGAGTGCCTTTCTTTCTTGGCTTCGGGTCTCAAGATTCTGATGCCTTTACTACGGTTCGAGTTTGCAAAATGTTTAATGAATGCTGCCTCCACCCGATCCATGAGCCTAGTAACCTGTAATAATTCATATATAAACATTCAGAAAGATTGTGAAAATATGTGACTTGACATGGTGATGATGTCTAATTGAACTGGCTGCTTTTCCAACCCCAGGAGGCCAGGGTTGTTCATAGTATATGTACTCCACCTTTTTGCTTTTGCTTTCAGTCAAATAAAGCTATGCATCTAATACTTTTGACAGACATAAAATCCACACGTAAAAGGAAATCCGAACAAAATATTTGAGTGATGTCGCATCAAAAAGTAGCTTTAGAAAATACAAAATGAATCAGTAGCAGTCCAATAAGTTCATGCACATAGAAAAGTTATTTTACCCCATCATAGCTGCCGAGGTAGGATCTATCCACCATGTTCAAGTAAGACTTCGATGCACTTCTTGACGCGACCTTGTCATATTTCTTCATGATCTTGGAAAAAGCCAACAAATTAAGAAAACTGCAGACCAAAACAAAAAGAACAAAATAACAGATTAGACTTCCGTGACAACTAGAACCATGGATGCATGAATATCGAAGAAACACTTATAGGGTGTTTGGATGTACATTTAGAAGTTGTTTTTTGACTTTTGAAAGTCGAAAAGTCAAAAATCAGTTTGGCAAAAAATTTTCAAAATGACTTATGGAAACAAAAAAATCAGTTTTTTGTGAAGTAAAATAGTTTTGCTTTTGACTTCTGCTTTTGACTTTTACTTCTAGAGAAACAGAAGTCGATTTGTTTCAAAATAGTTTGCATTTTTGCTATTAATTAAAGGATTAAATATAATTACTTGTAACTCTTCAGAAGACGAAGTTTCTGATAAAACTCGATAAATGCTCGACGAAGTTGTCCCTCGATTTTCTTTAAATTTTCTTTTTTGAAATTCGAACCATCAGTGCTGAGCCTGTTGTTGACACTGTTAGTGTTACTAGTGACATTACTCATGAGTCCTTTGATAGTAGATCTAGGAGTTTCCAACGTATAGTTGATTTGCACACGGTCGAGGATGTGCAGCGGAGGTGGCCTGGATGGTTTCTTTTTAGCATTTTGATTAAGTGGTTGTTGCTCTGGAGAATTTGTAACACCGTTCTGAACAGTATTAGTACTTGTACTGGGACTAGTACTACCGGCGCCACCGGCGCCAGATGATGCATACTTATCTGACAGGGATCCTTCCCTACTGCCCTCATCTATCTGTTCTATTGCGGGATTTTTGTGCAGTTTCCTCGAGGACGACTTGTTGTGTTTTCTAGCAGTACCGTTCGGTGTAGTAACGGCCATGGGAGCCGAAGCAGCAACTTCAGACGAAAACTGGTCCATTTCGATCGACCAACTTTCGTCGTCGACTAATAATCCTTCAGGGTTATCAACTTTAACACGAAAAGCAATCAGCGCATCCATTTGTTTATTCAAAGAATCAGCTTCTTTCATAACTTCATCTACTTTGTCTTTATAAAACTTATTAACTTTGTTGAATTCATCATCGAGTCTACGGAAGAAAACAAGTTCATATTCACCACCGGCTTCAGCAGTCATCAAGAACTTTGTCTGGTACTGACCTTCATCTCTCGTTCCTTCGCGTAAGTTTGTTGGATTCTTCACTAGTATTACTTGTTGTTCTTCATCATCTTCACTTTCATGACCATGATGATAATTATGATGACGGTGATGAAGTTGAGAGGGCTCGACTCCTAGTACTGCAGTAGAAGATGTCGATGTTGACGGGTTCCGATGTAATAGACCACTGAACTCTCTGTACCTCGACATTTGTCTGTCCATACTAGGAATGACTGAAGATGAGGGATTTTTCCGGTGTTTGAATGCATGTATGTCTTTGAGAACTGATTTTAGCGAGTCGTAGTTCATGTAAGCTTCTTGCCATTCTGGTACCATTTGTGACTTCAACTCCTTCCCGAACTTCATATTCGGATAATTACCAAGAACACGAAAGTTTTAACGTGTCTCGGTCTCAGGGAATGAGAACAGGAGATAATTTGTGCTGATCAAAACCAGAACTCTTGGTAACAGGACATATGCTAGAGATAGGAGCAGAAAATGGATATATATATATAGACGGTGTTAGTTGAGAGACTAGAGACATGAGAGAAATAAAGAAGACCATTTCACTTTCAAACCCCTTGATTCCTTTTCAATGTTGATCAGAACCATAAATTAGACTAGATTTCTTTTTCTTTCTTCTTTTTTTGTTTTGTTGGAGAAATAGGATAAAGTGGCGTTGTTGCTGATATCGTCAGCCTAGTACGTACTTTTGGAATTTGGACCATAATAAGAAACGGCAAAAACTAGAGGTGCCAACAAAACTTGATTTTCATGCCGTACGTGGATGAGTTGCAAACGTGTATAATGGGTGTTTATTTATCGTCATCTCGTTTTTACAAAATGAAAAATGAAAAACATTTTTGGGGCATTTTCCCACCTCAGAGTGGTTGCATTTTCCCGTCATTTAGAGCGACAGTTACCAAAATGCATACCAATATGGTTTCCTAAACAGGTTAATGGTAGTTATGTGACTGAGGATGCCGAAGAATTTGACGATCAGCCAGGAGCCGAAACCACATTCTAAAAGCCATGGCTTACTTCATGGCTTTCAAATTTTGTTTGAGTTTCCATGTTGTCTCAACGTAGAAATGTCCTGATCTTGATATACGTACGTACGCTGAAGTGTCGTGAAAATTGTTTCAAAAGGTTGACTCCGTAGTCAATGCGGGACCCACATCGTAAGGCCAGCCAGCCCTTGTTGGTAACCTCATTTCAAATATTGTCCCAGGGTCCGTCCCTTCAATCAGATTTTGCCAAAACAAAGAACTGTAATTCGTGTGAAAACAACCAATATCCTATCACACTTATTATGAGACCGACTATGAGACGGCGTTACACCTGAGTCCTGACTCTTCTAGCATGTTAGCTAATTACAAAAAGAAATACTTAGGATGCAAAGTAGTTTTCAGAATTCATAAACAAAATTAGAATTTTTTTTACTATAGCCTGTTTGGATACATATTCAAAAGTAACTTCTCGATTTTTAGAAGTGAAAAAACAAAAATTAATTCGGATATAAAATTTTAAAATAACTTCTAGAATCAGAAAAATCAACTATTTAAAATATTTTTGTTTATGACTTATACTTCTAGTGTCCAGACACGCTAATTTCCAAACAAATTTTTGATTTTCTAGCTTAATGCCAATGCCTAAATACAACGGGCAAGCATCATTTATTTGGAGATCAATTGCTACGGGCGGGTTCGAAAGTATGCGGTCGTGGGTCTTTTGTCTATGGAAGCTTCATCTCCCGTTGTGATGGACTTGGTCAGTTTGTGTTTATAGAGAAGCATCAGTTGAAAGTATAATTGACAGTTTGATGGTAATCTTTTATTAGCAAAGATATTATTAAAAAGTTAAAGAAAAAGAATGCAGAATCGTCAAAAGATTTAAACTAAATCATTGAACAAACTAGTCACGTAAAAAATTCTAAACCAAGTACTAAACCAAGCTAAAGAACTAATAAACAAAAATATCTAGACGTGCGAAAATGGTTGGCTCCATAGCCTCTCAGTCGTAAAAGCACTAACTGCTCACAGTTGAAGCGTTGAATTTTTGTTTTGTTTTCCAAGACTACAAGATTCACCCTGGTTTAATCAAGATTCTATTACATTACTAAGGTTTTTTTGTAATCTATTATTTAGCCTTTCTAAGTAGTCTTCCACTATTGCTATCAAATACTGTTAAAGTCCAAAAAAAAAAAAATGCAAACAGAAACGAAATAATAATTAATATATTATTTAATAATTAGTAAAAATTTTCCAAGGTTCTTCAACAGATATAGTAGAAACTCTATACATTAATGTTGTCGGGACCATCAAAATTTATTAATTAAGCGAGATATTAATTAACCGATAAATTAATAATTATTTATTTATATATTAATTAATATTTTATTAATTTATAAATAAATGTCATATCAAATAATTAGTTTCTAAACAAACAAAATACCATATCATATCTTTTATATTTCCTATATAAATAAGATATCAATATCAAATCATATTTTATAAGCATAATATCTAATCATATTTTTTATTTCTTATATAAACACAATATCAAATCATATTTTCTAAATAAATTCTTATTTATTATCAAAAAAAAAAAATCATATAGAAATACAATATGAAATCATACTACTAACAAATAAAAAAATATTTTATATAAATACAATATGAAATCATACTACTAACACAAACAAATCATAAACACAATATGGCTATCATCTTAGAGCATTATGCAAGCACAACAAGGATAATCCAACAACACCAAAAATTCTTATAATGATAAAAAAAAATTAGAGATAAAATTCAATGCGATATTGATTTTAGCAAAAAACAGAAGACAATTCAATCATTTTTCAAAATGTCTTCGTAAATCATTAATGTATTGAATATATATATAATGCATTATTAATTTATATTTCATATGGGGCCTACATGGGTAATCAAAAAAGTATTATCTTATAATTTTTAGCGAATTATTAATTTGGTGCGTTGTCCCCGACTCGAAACCGGCCAAAAATATTATTTAAGAGAGTTTATTAAATAATCGAGTATTAATTAAAAGAGTTTCTATGGTAATTGTTCATTAGTTGCTTTAGAAAGTAGTACTAAGAAATCAATCTTTAAAAACGTAGTCCAACCTCTCCATTGAATATGACAAATCCTTCTTTGATTTCCTTTTCTGGAAGCTAACAAGCTTTCTTATAGTAATGATCAAAAATTAGCATGGAAGGACAATTGCGACATAAAAGAAAAATGTCTGAAAGAAGTGTAGGAGACAAAAAAAAATCGTCCGAGGGACAAAAACGAGTAGTAAAAAATAACACAACAATTCTTTTTAGCCCACTTTTAAAACCCACCGGTGACGTGTCATTGACTTGATGTTGAAGTGGATCTTAGATCATGCCATGTGTTTCGGCTTTTTTCTTTCTGCTCTCCTTCTCCTCCTCTCGCAGCCAAACTTCATTGTCTCTTTTTTTTTTCTTTCTTTCTAATGTTTTATGTTGGAATTTTGGGTTAAAAATTATTATGTGAGTGAAAAATTGGTTCTAATGTTCAAGAGGTGTGTTTAAGGGTCATGCCTTTTCACCATAAGACACTTAGTGCACAAGTGTTATGGAGAGTCATCATTAGACATGGTGAGTCACCTATGGATGAAAAGACACCTTGTAGAGTCACCATTAACTCTATAAAAACCCATCTCTTAGTTTTGGTTTTACACAAGTTGGAAGAGAACAAAAACAAGTTTTGGAGTCAAGAATCAGAGTCATTTATGAGCACAGTAATTGTGAACATTCACTGGCCTAATAGTATTGTAGTGCTACTTACTATAAGGCGTGATCGTTGTATCTTGGAAGGAGACATCCGTAGAACCGTGAGCACCATATGCGGGGATGAATTGTCTTTAAGGAAAGAGGATTACCTCACCTCGATCAACCAATTCGATAAGTATTTCTAACTATTTTCTTTGTTAGTATTTTTTAGTCGCATAAACATGATTTCCGAAAAACCGAAACCGCATATATTTCCAACATTTTATACTGTATCAATTTTGATAGAGCTTGAATATCAAATCAAGCACCAGGAAATGTTAAATAATATGCCACATCTAGGATTAAATTGGTGTGGTAATTTGTCGTTTTAACAATGGTCCTTCGTAGCAATTCATTGAACGAACTCTTTCTGGTAAACCACAACATAACAATGGGATCCAGCCACTTCTCATGAGTCATAACTCAAACTATTCATGTGAATTTAGATTAACTGATGGAAGAACAAGGACGAAGAAACGCCAAATCTCAAAGAAAAACTTAATTTAGTTATGTATCCAAGGCTTGCAATTGGTCATCTAATAGCTTTTTTTCATCTCTCTATATCCTTAGCAAAACAAGGGATTCGAATTTCATTTGTTTCGACCCCGAAAACTCCAAATATCCCACAAGATTTATCCTCACTTATTTTTTCTATCAATAATTTATCTGCAGTTATAACTTTAGCTTTAATCCCATTACATCATCATGATCCTCAAAACTTACCAGAATTGCCTGGATCTTCAAATGACATAGCAATTCAAAAAAACGCAGTATCTAAAAAAAGCTTTGGGGATTAACGCGAGAAGAAAGATGAAACCTAAGAAAATGGAAAAGTCATCCCGTCAGCGCCACATTAGCAGTGGGTTTTGACTGTGGGATTTACGGGTGGGCTGAATAGAATTACTCAAAATAACACCGTCGTATGAGATGCAATCGCCTAAATTTTAGGTATTTTTTCTCATTAATTTACTACAAGTCTACAAAAGGTGCCACAGAGATACCAGGCTAGTTATTCATGTTTTAAGATTAAGCTCCAAAATTTGTGAAATTCTCAATTTTGTTTTCACAATATTTTAATATTGAAGTGGGATCTTGTACTATCCAAGCTTGTTATTCTTTTCTTCTTCTTTTTTAGGAAAAGAGGCAAGCCTCAAATACATTGATATTCATTAGCTGATTCCAAATCAGAAGTGTTTACATGACCGACTCGGTCTCCATCTTTTACAACAAATTCAAGAAAAAATAACAGACAGTAAGAACAATTGCACCTGTTTACATCATAGTCCCAATCCCAAATCTGGAAATTGATTCCTACCATTCCTAACCAATTCCAAAGTATAAAAAGTAACAGGATAAGTTTTAATGGTCTTGGTTGGAGCAAGATTAAGTCATCCAAACCATATATCACCTCTACAAACAGTATAGATGTTAGGATCCAAAGATCCAACCATTTCTCAGGGTTTTTCTCAAAATCACAGTAACACAAGTGACAAAGGTATAATAGAATCCATAGATCCATCCTTTTGTCAGTGATTTTTTCATAGTAGCAGTAACACAAGTAACAGGTATAGTGAGTAATTGTTTTGCTGAATCGGTCTGGAACTGTTAGGATCTTCTTCGAAATCGGTCTTGGTGTCTTTGATGTCTGTGTAATTGTTCTTGTCTGATTCTTTGGAACTGTTGTTGTTGTTGGAGGAGTTAGAAGTGGAACTTGAGTCATAGAGCCTGAAGATGCTGCTGAAGAGACTTTGCTGTTGTTGCTACTGGTTTTGAAACCGTTGAATCAATCTTTGTTGTAAGGTACCTGTGCTACTGGTTTTGAGAACTCAATAAGGACTTCACAAGAACTTGATGAGAATTTCAACCCTAGTTAGGAAGAACCACTTTGAACAACAAATACTTGCAAAAATTTGAAACTCAATAGAAAAATAGACTTTTCAAATCAGCCAAACCCAAGATTAGAAGAGGAAAAAAGAAGCTTAAACTAAATAGCCTGAACCAAAAAAAGAAAAAGAATAACAAAGATAAACTGAAGAAATCAGAAACCCAAGTTCCAATCAAAGCAAAAAATAAATCAGAAACCCAAGTCTAACAACTATTGGGTAAACTTAAATCACTAGATAAACCAACAAACCACTTTGATTTGAATCTAAAAAGTCAGATCCGAACCCAATGAATATAAAAAAAGTCGATTCTAACAAAACGAGGGAGAAATTAAGTACGAGTAAGAAGATTGTTGAAATTTTTTCAGCTCAGATCCGCTCCAAAGGAGCAAATATGAGTTGAAAAAATCTCAAAATGGATAGGGTTTTTAGGTTTCAGATGGTGTTTGGAGAGAAAGTGTGTTTAGAGAAAAGAGCAAATCGCTTTGGCTCAAAAATCTCAACGGTCATGCCTGCTAATATTTAAGCTTGTTAATCAATTAATTGGTTAAATAACTTTTAAATTTGTGTTTCTGGGTCTGAATGACAAACAAAATTAGATATTATTTTAATATTTAAGGATTCGAAAGACCTTCTATCCAAATATTTTTTTTTCCTTATCGACTTGGGGTTTAGTGCCTTACATTGGGGTTGCTATGGCTCCATGCATACGTGATCTCATTCTCCAGAATGCAGTAGTGGTCAACCGAAAGAATCATTTTTCGTCGCTAATTAAAATGCAAGAACTTCATCTTTGTTGCAAACCGAAGAATCAAGTTCTTCACTTGGAAAATGCAACAAAACATGTTTTTATTTTAGTGGGTATACTTATAAATACGTTACTCATATTAACCCTATTTGTGTAATGTGCATGAATCGTATTGAGACGGGAGAGCACTGTTGGGGTTCAGAGCCATCTACATGTTAATACTGCGGAAACAAAATAGCTAACAAGAAATACCTGATCTCTCGGATTTCTCCATGAACCTCACTACGATCTAGGATAAGAAGAAGAGAAAGAGAACCACACAGATGCAAGCCATAAACAAAAGCAACAGGAAGTAAAGTACTCACAGATTTAACGTGGTTCAACAATATACACAATGTGTGTATATTGTCTACATCCACCAAACGGCTACGACCTCTTTCTTTATTATAGAACCAATTGAGAATTACACAAGAATTGAATAAACAATTATCGACTCACCACAATGTGACCGAACAACTCCCACAAACGCCCTATAAATCCAAAGTAGTGTCTTCACCCATATGAGATAATATTTACCGTATTATCTACCATAACGAGATGATCTTTTCTGCACACCCTGACATAGATTACCATGAACACCTTTAGCTCGACACCAATAATCTAATCCAGCACCACCAAGATGATCTTCTCCTCAACAAGATGTCTTACCAACATCTCCACACGAATACTCCATAACGATATATCCTCCAACATCGATAAGTATCCCATAAGTACCATAATGATGTACTCCTTACACCATTGATGGTCTCTCACATCCACCCCAAGAGGTGGGGTGAATTCCTCACATCTCTAATGAGAATTTCTTTGAGAACTCATAGCTAAAACTCATAGCTTAGGCCTCCTTATATAGTAGACATATTACTTATCCTACAAGAATAGGGTTTCCTAACTTAGCTATTAAGGTCCTAAACTTTAGGAATAAGTAAACAATTAAAGTTTATCCCAAACCCTAATTATACAAATTACCGACAAAGTTTTGGTTTAATCAAACCCAAAACTCACCGACCAAAAAATACGTTCGAGTTTTACTCAAACTTAAACACCTTAACCAACTGACCCTATAAGCACTTATTAATGCACTGCAACTTTACTAGAGCTGTTTGGGCTCATTGCTCCCTGAACTTAAATGCAGCCACTCTAGGCTTCACCACCCTGACAAATTGGTGTTCTTCTTGGTTCTCCAGACACCACCCCCAAACCCCCTAGGGTAATTGGGAAAATATATGTGCCACCCTATGTTGGTTCACCTGGAAAGCTAGATGTGAAGTTGCTTTCGAGGATACCCAACCAAACCCCAAGACCACAACAACTATGATAAGCAATCATCTAAACTTAGTACTGAGTTGTGCTACTAGAGACCCTCCTACACCTATTAGAACTGTTAGTGAAACTGAAATTGATCTATGTCTAAATATTTCTTTTGCTTATATGTCCACCTACAATAATACAACAGGGCTAACTGGTGTAAGTGTGGCTATTACAGGTCCTTCCGGGGATACAATTAGAAGGAGGACTAGAGGGGTTATAACACACAGCAAAGAAGAAGGAGATTGTATACAGGGCCGGCCCTGAGATTTTGCTTCCCCGAAGCGGTAGTAAAATTGTTGCCCCATTTCACAGTACATAAAGCATGTTCAAGACCCGTCGTATTCATATTTGTACAACGTTACAATAATCCAATTGTCCAATCTGTCCAAGTCCTATAGTTCAATTGGAAATCATAAATTTCAAAGTGAAAATAGGCATATCGTAACAACCAAAACATAATTCATTGTATCGATATCAAGATGAATCGTTGGTGACGAATTGCACTACTGAGCTCATACTGATATCAAATAACATGAAAGGAGTAATTCATAATTAAAAATAAGTGTTAATGGAAAAATAAAGACATATTCCTTAGTGTTGAGGCCATAATAAGAAACAGCAAAAAAGACCAAAATTCAATTGTATTCTTATTCTTCTAGCCAAAAGGAAACGATGAATTTGTTTTTCTCTTTTGGATGTTGCTTGAGAATACAAGAAATTTCAAAAGACAACAATCGCAGGACTAAGAGGATTCAAAGGTTGAATTGGATTCCTGAAAACAATAACGGTAGAAAGTACTAGGAACAATAACAACAACCATTTCCATTGTATTACAGTACCAACAAAGGAATGTTAAGGGAATAATTTCATACGTCGACTAATTATAAAGATCACAAAATTACCCAAAAGCAAAGATTTAAGGTCTTTCTCTAATACATATGCATGGTCTTTAAATTATTCATTTCATAACATTTGATTGAGTTGGGATTCCAAGTTTTTCTATTTTAAGCTTCTGCCCTTGAAAATCAAAATGTTAAAAAGAAAAAAATCATGATTGGCAGAGTTTTGATTATCCAAGTGATACATGGTTACCTGGTGGAAAACTTGGGTTCAATAAAGAAACGAACAAAACTCAGCAACTTATTCCATGGCAAAGTCGAGAAGATCCAGCCACGGGAATTAAAGTCCGAGAGAAAAAAATTGGCCTCTGATCTTTCTCTGAAATATATGAGACTTGTATTTAGCAATGAGCCATGAAGGTAACTTCTAATTGTATGCCCCTAAATCTCTTAGGAATATGTCCTTTTTGTTTTTGCAATCACGATTTAAACCTTCAGTATTTTATTAAACACAAAATAGCCCCTGGACAAAACACTGATTTTGTTGCCCCTGTTCAGTGCTGCCCCGAAGTCAACCTTCGTTGACCTTCCCTCAGGGCCGGCACTGATTGTATAGCAGCTCTAGATCCTTTGGAATGGGCATCCATTTTGAATCGCAGAATTTTTCAATCTTTTAGGTACTAAAAAGAACCTAAACTGTAGACTGCAAGGAGAAAGAAGAAAAACAACCCGGAGGACAAACTCTAATGTTGACCATCTGATGTCTTGTTTAAGTTCTTTTGAAAAGGTCATATGTAAGGACATTCTGTCCAGTAATTTCCCAGACCTTCGACATCTTATTTTACTTGGTAGCAAAAACTTAAGTCCTCAAACTTGAGAGGCACCAACTCTTTGTATGATTTCCTTGAATCAGTAATCTACTTTTATTTGGAAAAAAAAGAAGCAAAAAGAACTTCATTTCGACCCTCCTTATAAATAAATAATTAATAAATTCCAAAGATATCCTGAACAGCTAACGGTATTATTGTGAACTGAGGATGCTGAATAGTTTGACTGTTAGCCAAGAGCCAGAAATACATTTGAGAAAGCATGGCTTTTGAATTTTGTGTTCATTTCTATGTTTTCTCGACACCTGAAATGTCCAAAGCTCAGTATACGCTGAAGGTTGTTGCAAAAGGTCGACTCCGTAGTCAATACCGTATAAGATTTGATTTTATAGATATTTGATTTAGGATCGTTGAACTTCATGATAATCACACAATAAATCTGCAAGAATGGTTTATGAGAAATACCTTATAGCGCTAATCCGTAGTCAGTCATCGATTATCTCACTGTAGCCGTAATACCTTGTGGAACTTCTTAGTTTCTCCTTCTTGACCTTTTGTGTAGTGAACAATAAAATTCTTGAACCAATACTGATGGTTATTGAGTTCCTTTTATAGGTAGAAGGAGGACCAATGTTCATAGGATGTATAATTAACATTCAATCTCGACCGTCCATCAAGGAAGAGGGAATATGAAAGGATCCCAAAATTGTAACCGACATATTTAACAATATTCATAATTAACCAAGTTATTACATGGCCCAAAAGTATATTTCTATGTGTAGAAATATTCTTACATTCTCCCACTAGTCCATGTGATAATTTGTATAATGGTTAATCGTAGAAAACATAAGGCGCGCATAATTGCTAAACAAAATTTAATGGTTAACATAATACCTTGATCAAGCAAACTACTCATGCGAGTCATAACAGTGGCACATTGTCCTGTTATCAACATGTTCCCTTCCATGTACCACAACACAAACAACTTACTTAATCAGGCCTTAAATGGGGATATCTTAATGGTCCAGTTATGTCTTCAAAAGAAAGATAATTTCTG
The DNA here is from genome assembly GCA_023531105.1 of Papaver atlanticum. NCBI lineage: Eukaryota > Viridiplantae > Streptophyta > Magnoliopsida > Ranunculales > Papaveraceae > Papaver > Papaver atlanticum. The sequence continues at coordinate 989,477 of JAJJMB010010581.1, forward strand.
TTAAATATGTTCCATATCAGAATTATAAGACATAATGAAGATTAAATTTATATCTTGTATCCAACATGAAACAAAATTTGTTAAATATGTTATTATCTCTAAATTCTTTGAAAGCTTGATATGTACTTTATATGAGAGCCTTAGTAATCCATATGATATGTATGTAAGCTCCATTGATATCTTTTATTTCAAATAAATAAATAGAGATATGCATAAAGTCAAGATCACTACTCGTAAGTAGTATGTCTTAACATTCAAGGCCAAGAGTATGAATTTCTCCCACTGATCTTGAGGTATATGCATAAATCTGTAATAATTTCATCCAAAACTAGAAACATTTATAGTTTTGTTGAATTTCATATACCATTAACGGAAGCTGCTTAAATTTCATACTTTGATTTCTAAAATTTGTAGACTAAAATTTATCATTAATAAAGACTATTTTCACATTTATTTAATGCATCTCTTAGGTACTGAGCTACAAATAACACTATGATAATTCTGCATAAGTCGTTCTTTGAGATGAGAGAAAAACTTATTTATAATCAATGCATCATTTCAGAGTAAAACTTTGGCCTGGAAGTCTTGCTTTATACTTTTTAACATTGCTATTACAGTCGTGTTAGGTCAGAAAGACCCACTTTCATACAACTTGTTTGTCCTTCGAGCAATTAAATAATATCCAAGACTTGACTTTCAACCATTGATTTTCGCTCACATAACATCATTCCATTAATCAAAATTATTACACATTATATTTGTGAACCGGAAACCGAGTCTTTGCCATTCCATATCAAAATGAAATAATTCTTGTAAGAAAATTACTGAAACAACATGAATAACTTCCTTTCAATCTCTTTTGAGACCTTCTTAATGCCGGTTCATGTTGTTATCAAAACATTTCTTTATTGGCAGTAGTTATATTATGGACTATTGGATCAGTAATTTGTGGTCTTTCATTATCTAACATTTCGACAATGAGAAGATTCACAACATCTGTAAAAGTCTTAGATAAAGGGATTATTATCGTGACTTCTCAAACAGCTATATCCATGTACTCCCACATATTAATGCCATCACTAATGAATTTATATTTTCGGTTTCAATAAATCTCATCATACTATGGATAAAACATTAACATATACCCTTGGATTATTTAGGAAAACCAATGAACCAGTAATAGTTTTCAAATCCATTCTTGAGAATGTAAGCCCTTAACTCCAACTTACATGTAGTTTAAACTAGGTTTCCATCCTTTCACAGTCCAAAGTGTGTCTTTGAAACTGCTTTACTGGAAATTTCATATTTTGTTCTTATTAATTGTTGATTATGATTATTTTGTAGACTTTTAATGGTCAAATTTTTGGAAGATAAAATTGTTTATCACCTGATGATTTTTCACGTTACTGTGTAAATCTATCGATTGCATTATGAATCTCAATCCATGGATGTTTTCTCGAACATTCATTATTGAAATTGAGAGGAAATTATAGATAAAGTGAAAATCATAAAGTCTGACAAAGGTGGTGAATATTGTGAAAAGTATGACAAAACAGGATAATATCCTAAATCTTTTGCATAGTATCTCCAAAAGTTTGGAATTGTTGCTCAATACACAAGGCCAACTTATCCTTGGCATAATGGTGTATATCAACAGGCTAAATCATACTTTTATGAAAATGGTTAGAAGCATGATGAGCCATGCATAATGGCTATACATTTGTGAATGTTTGTTCTTTCTACAACTGTGTAATTTAAATAGAGATAAATGACAATTAAGCTTACAATAGTTTCATACCTTGAATAAGATTCTCCTGTGGGTAAAACCTTATCAAGGAACAATGTGAGTCATGAAAAAACATCAGTAGGTATTTTACCTTCTCATACACACGACCTTATGTTTGTTTAATACCACAACTAGAGTCACCTGTGGGCGAATCTCGTCCTATCATGTATTAACAAACTCAAATAATTCTAATTTTTAACCTAATACATCAGAATAATAGTCACCTGTGGGTAGCTATTATTTTACATGTATATGAAACATTTAGATAACCTTAATGCTTGTTTAAACTTGTGAACCCAAAAACTACTTGTGAGCAGCATTGTTCTAATCGTTAAATCAAACTAAAAAGACTCCAAATATATAATAGTTACAAGATAAGAGTTTAGTATCACTGTCGTGATAACAAAACAATCCAGCAAATATGTATAATTGCAAATATCACACTAACTTTTCTTGTGATGTTGCACAATCCCACTTAATAATATGGACATACTTGATCTGATCATAAAATTAGTCGATTATAAACAATTGTGAGTAGCCCTAAAACATTAATCACAAAAATTTATCCCAAAGCATGTCATATAGAAAATATGAAAACATTAACCCCTTAATTAAAAAAATAAAAAAAAATCCAAACATGGTGAACATTTCTTAACCCAAAATTGAGCATTAAGCAAGTCTATAAGTATGTTTCTATAATGAATTCATTGAACAAAAATTCTTTGATGCATCACTAGTCTAATTTGATGCAAGTTTGAAAAATCGTGATGAATAACACATACAATGTGGATTAAAATGAAGGATGTTAGAATAGGCAATGCACATCATATATTTTCACAAATATGAAAGAATTTATCCAAAAATAAAACCTTAATTTCTATAGAAGATGCAACAAGTTTTCGGATAAAACAACATAAAAAAATATTCATAAAATTTTAAAAAATCCATAATAGGCTACTCAACTCGATAATGAGTTAATTAAAGTAAATTTTCTTTTATGCATTTTATAAGAAATAATGAAAAATTAAGCAGAATTTACTTAATCATGATCTTTACTGTTAGTCTAGTAAATGCGGTCTAAATTGGCACTCAGGTTAGAAAAAGTGGAGAAATGATACTAGACACTCATTAAGATGAAAAAAAATGATTCAGATCCATGATGTATAACCAAAAATCATACCTTAAGTGTCTTCTTAAACATGTGAACTTGAATCACCTGTGGGTAATTTTTGTTTTAATATATTTAAGCAAAACAATATTATAAGCACTTGACAATATAATGATGTGGCTCAAAAATTATTTGAAATCACTGTGGTGATTGCCAAACAACTTAATAATAATGTCATTATCATAATAATTTGATAATCGCTAAACCTTACTTTTACTGTTTTGCGAATTCGTGCTTACAATAACATTATGATTATTGGTAAGATAAAAATACTCTAGCTCACTGTGGTGATAGCTACAGAATCCCAACATAATATTCTTAAGAACAATAATCTCATACAATTAAAAAAAATGGAGAAAAATCATACCATAATGCACATACAATTATTTTACAGTGCCAAGAAATGATTTTGATCATAAAGTTTATAATAACATTCGATAAAACATGGTTTTAGAGTTTCGATAAAGCGGAAGCATACTAGCTGTTTCACATTTCTTTGGGTAAAACAATTTTCTAATCCTTTTGATATTATCATCATTTATAATTGTGCTGATTATGTAGCTTAATACAATCTATCATATCATGGAACCAAAACAAACGTAATCGGATTCGGTCAAAACCAATTTGTCCCAGTTAAAAGCCAACCGTTAAAGTCAACGTAAAAGTTAACGAACATAAATCAAACAGTCAAGTTGTCAGTGAAGGAAATGAATAATATTGTCCCACCATAAATTCACTTATAATGCCAAATTGACTTACCTTGACGTTTTAATGTGGAGCCCTTTAACATTTTCTCAAACTTTAATATTTTGTGGCCAATTAGATTTGTGTGGACCCGTCAATGATTTCAGACTTAGCCTCATTGATCCTTATGGCTCTCGGCCAATTAAAACGAAAAGATTTTCACTGTTTAAGATTTTTATATCCAATTAATATTTCATGCCAAATAATAATTCACAGTTTATTACCCTTATTAGCCCACATACCTATTATAAAAAAAATAAAAAAAAAATGTCTAACTTAAATGCACAGGCCCACCCGGTGATCTTTTTCCTTCCAAATTTAGGGAAGAGACAAATTCTAAGCATTAATGCAGGCGCATATTTTCTCTGTACGTTTAATTTCGATTTAAGTTTTACGAATTGATCGATCATGAAAACATCGTCACTATCAAATGGATGTAACTTTGATGTGAAATATAAACATAACGGCAAACAAAAAAATAATACGTAATTGCATTTTATCAATGGACGATCATGAGTTCCAAACACTAGCTCTAGATGCCAACTATAAGATTTGATTTTATAAATATTTGATTTAAGATCGTTGAACTTCATGATAATCACACAATCAATCTGCAAGAATGGTTTATGAGAAATACCTTATAGCGCTAATCCGTAGTCAGTCATCGATTATCTCACTGTAGCCGTAATACCTTGTGGAACTTCTGAGTTTCTCCTTCTTGACCTTTTGTGTAGTGAACAATAAAATTCTTGAACCAATACTAATGGTTATTGAGTTCCTATTATAGGTAGAAGGAGGACCAATGTTCATAGGATGTAGAATTAACATTCAATCTCGACCGTCCATCAAGGAAAAGGGAATATGAAATGATCCCAAAATTGCAACTGCCATATTTAACAATATTCATAATTAACCAAGTTATTACATGGCCTAAAAGGACATTTCTATGTGTAGAAATATTCTTACATTCTCCCACTGGTCCATGTGATAATTTGTATAATGGTTAATCGTAGAAAACATTAGGCGCGCATAATTGCTAAACAAAATTTAATGGTTAACATAATACCTTGATCAAGCAAACCACTCATGCAAGTCATAGCGGTGGCACATTGTCCTGTTATCAACATGTTCCCTTCCATGTACCACAACACAAACAACTTACTTAATCAGGCCTTAAATGGGGATATCTTAATGGTCCAGTGATGTCTTCAAAAGAAAGATAATTTCTGTTAACATTCATCCATTCACATAAGTATATACTAAACATGGATACAGAAATAATTCAGAACGACATTAATAAGATCTCAAGAAGTGTTCATAAATAGGCACATAAATTAGCTGGATTCAATAATCAATTACTCCCACAGACCCAAGATTTTAATCTTTTCTTAAAAGGTCTTAAAAGGTAATTGTTCAATAAGTGCATCTCCGATGCAATTGTGCTTAAGTAATACATGAATAACTATTGTTTCTGAATTGCTTGATTCACGCATATATATTCAAGGTTCATGTGTTTTGTTCCTTTTGTATCATATCGTGCTTTAATGCTGCGAAGCTAAGATAGTAAATTTCAACAATGTGAAGACGAACCTTAAGGCCCCAAGTCTCGCAGATATATATAAATATTCAAACTTAATTTTGGTCAAACTAAATTTATTTGGTCAAACTATCGTGCTTTGTTCCTATGCGTGTCCGGTACCCATTTTAAGTTTATTTGGTCAAACTAATTTCTTGTTAAGTTCTAGAGTCTGGAAAACACCATCTCAGGGTTATCTAAACACCTAATTAACATCACTGAAATATATTTTTTTGACTATATCGTTGCCAATGGCCGGTCTGATGGTCGAGATTAATTATCCCTAACAGCGGGCTGAACAGTTGAACCCGTTGAAAGTATGCGGCTGTGAGTCTTATATCTCTGGAAGCTTCAGTTTGCCTTGCGATTGACTGTTTCGTGGTAATTTTTTATTACGCGCTTAGGCAGAATTCAAAAGAGAAAGAAGTAATTAATGAAGAATCGCCAAAAGATCTAAACCTAACAAACGTTCTCGTAATAAAGTGCGATTAACGATTAGACAAATGACAAAAATATCTAGACGTGCGGAAATGGTTGGCTCCATAGCTTCAGTCGTAAAGACACTAACTGCTCACAGTTGAGTCAGAGAAAAAATATATTCAAAGAACGTCTTAATTACAAGATTCACCTTGGTTTAATCAAGATTCTACCAAGCTTTTTTAATCTATTCTTTATTCTTTAGCCTTTCTAAGGGGGATTTAATTGGGGCCCCCAAAAAAACAATTAGGGGCCTCACCCATTTTAGTTGCACCCCAAATTTTTCAGGGGTGTATTAAATTTTGTGAAAATACTATTTTACCTTTCATCAAAAATAAATCTTAAAAACCTATTAACTCTTAATCTTAAGCCCAATTCATTGATAGTTCTAAACAAAAAAATCACTCCCTCCCCTCTCACCCTCTCGACTCTTCTTTTCTCCTCCATTAATGACTCCAAGAAAAAGAAGAAAAAAAAATCACCCGAAAAATTTCAGTTACAGTAAAAGGGTCGTCGATTCGACAAGCCTAAACCCTAACGATTTTTCATATGCATGTAAAGACCATAAAAAATCGTTAGGGTATATGATGATCAAGATAACAACCATATTTCTGGTTTTCATATTTTTTACCCTAAATTAGAGTCGTTAACATAATATAGAAACCTATGACGATCCTCTATGAATGACCCTTTTTTAACGACCCCAGGTGAAAAACAAACAGCCTCTCTGTCCCAAAAAAATTCAGAGTCATCTTGGTATAAACACACAAAATAACGACTCTTTCTGACTCAAGCTAAGAGTCGTCAGGGTATATCATATTACCCTGACGATTTTTCATAACATGGAAAAGTTGCAGGTTTGAGTCGTCATTTTTGGTGTCAATACATTGACGACTTTATAGAGTTGTTGGGGAATACATCCCTCGACATTGACGACTCTTTCTCAGTGTTCTGACATATATCCAATCCATGGGAGAATTTAAGATAATCTTACCATCAACACAATCATCTTTGTTGCTTGAGCCTTCCCCAACATCATTTCCTCTACTTGAATTACTCATTTCTAAATTTTTCCTCTAAAACCTCCTCTTCTTCTTCTCAACTCAGAAAAGAAAAAATAATAATAATAATAAAAAATGATTCTAAAATCTGATTTTAATCTAACATAATCTAACCACACTAATTAATTTAACTTAATTAAGTTTTAATACTAATCATTCAGGAGCAGTTTAGCCATTTAAAAATATTTTGGTTAAGGGGTAACTTAAATTACATTTTAATGACATTTTTTATCCTCTAGTGGGAGGCCCTAATTGTATTCTGGGGGCCCAATTAAACTAGGTTTCTAAGTAGTCCTCGACTGTTGCTATCAAATCAAATACTGTTAAAGTTAAAGTCCAACAAAATAAATGAAAAACAATCAATAATCAGTGAGATTTTCCTAAGGTTCTTTTCAATAGAGAGGGTTTCTTTTGCTTTATTTAGAAAATGCACGTCTCTGTAAGTAGTCCAATCGAGAAAAAGTAGTCCAACTTCTGCGTTAGAAGTTAGACAAATTCTTTTTTGAATTCATGTTCTGGAAGCTAAATAATTTTTCTCACACGTAGTGATAATTTTTTTTTAACATGGAACTAAAATTAACGCACAAAAGAAAAGTGGTTGACAGGGATTAGATGAAATTAATATTCTGAGTTGGGAATTTTCAAAAAAAAAAAAAAAAAAAAAGTTGGGGGGATAATGGGAAACTAATGCTGTATGCCAGCACGGGAAGAACGGAATGAAAGAGCTCACTCCTGCGTTGTACTGGACCAAGAGATGTGCGAAAAACTAATTGTGTTCGACCATTAACTGGGAGATTAGGGGAACAAAGTGCCACTCGTGGGGTATAAAAGCAAACTTGCATGCATTTCGGACTTTTACAAAAGATGATTTAGGCTTGGCGCGGATTTTATTTGTTTTTGGGCCTTTAGATACCTATGGAGATAATGATATTTGTAACACCCGTACTTTTCGCATGTTCAAAAAATGGTCATTTCGATGAGGTGAAGCTTCGTTTCAAGTTTATTTTTGCATGTTTAGGGTAAGTTGGCGGAAAATTGAATTTGCACCATCATGGTGCCAGTGCGAGTCTGGCCGAGAGAGATTGCACTGTCATGGTGCCAATACACAAGTTGTCCCTCGAGCCAAAACTGGATAACACACCAACATAGTGCGCATTACTCGAAAATCGTGGTGCAATACTTAGAAAGTCGTTGTCGCAAAAACAGCTGAACTTGACCTATGGCAAACAGGCAAAGTGCTCTCCTATTTCGAATTTAAAAATGTCAATAAGACATATATATGAAGGGGTAGTTGGTTGAAGTTGCATTGAGCGGAGATGCATCACTAAAGCTTCAAAGATCACCATTAATTGAAAGTTGTGGTGCATTGCTTAAAAGTCGTTGTCGCAAAAGCAGCTAAACGTGGCCTATGGCAAACAGACAAAGTGCTCCTCCATTTTGAATTTAAAATTATCTATAAGACATACTCCCTCTGTTTCAAAAAGACCGCCCTCTATTCCATTTTCGTCTGTTTCAAAATTATGTCAAGTTTCTGTTTATAGTCATATTTTTCCAAATGAGCTCTCTAGTATACCCTTAATTAAATTTTATAAATTTATTTTTAATGAGACCCTATCTAAAATATTAAAAAAGTTTATATAATTAAGGAAATAAATGTATCCTTCATTCCTTTTAATAAGATATTTATTTGGCTCCAAAAATTAAATTCTTTATAAAGTTTATACTTATATTTCAATTTTCCTTTTATATTTCGTATTTAGGTAGTTTTATTGCTAGCATATCTATTAAAATAAAATAGGTAAGTAACTAAGGGTAGTCAAGTAAAATATTGTGGTCTCCTTAATATTTTGACAAAATCAAAACGGACATTCTTTTTGAAATGGGGGAGTAGTTGTTTGAAGGTGCATTCAGCGGAGATGCACCATTAAAGGTTCATAGATCGAAAACTAAAAAATTAAAATGGTAATTCACTGGCCCATGCAGGTCTCGAACCTGCGACCTTCGCGTTATTAGCACGACGCTCTAACCAACTGAGCTAATGGGCCACTTTGATGCATCACAATAAAAAAGAAGAAAAATACTCCGCCATAACCGACAATGTAAGAGCTATCCACCTTGTGTAGGTAAGATGTTGACCCTTATAGTTTTTCTTATTGATCTAAAAACGAGATAAATTAAACTGTTCAAGCATACTATTTTTATGCAGTACCCATGATATCAAGCCTTCTTCTTTTCCTTTCTTTTTGGTTTAAATCATGTGTATTTTTTCTTTTGATTGGCATGATTTTTTTTATCGATCACAAACTAAAAATAATAATTACTATTTTTTTTTTATTCTAGAATTATTTTTTTTTATTTTAGTAATATAAAATAGTTTGAAAATGAATTAAAAAATAATCTCAGAGGACAAAGCAATGGTTGGAAGACGAGCAACAAGCTGAGCTCCAACCCTCCTCTGAATAGCTACACCTACTAAAAAGTAGTGTTAGAGGGGATTCGAACATGAACCTACTATGGGTTAGTCTAGCTCATCAACCATCCTTACAAAAAAAAAATGCTAATAACTAATTGATCGGCCCATGCAGGTCTTGGACCTGCCACCTTGATGCATCACACTAAGAATGAAGAAACGTCCTCTGTCATAATCGCCAATGTATGAGTTATATATCTTGTAAGTAAGATTTTGATCCATATAATATTTTTCTCGATCCAAACACAAAATAAATTAAATTGTTTAGACATATTTTCTTTTTTTTTTGTACTTTTTTTTTCTTTTCTTTTTGGTCAATCAACAAATTCCAATTCAAATCAAAATAGTGATTACATGTTCGCTTACAAGATTAACAAAAACATCAAAATACATAAAAAAAATATCAAGATAATCAAAACCTTAATACAAATAAGGATATCAACTACAAGTAGATCGCGAAGAGAAAGAGCAATAAACCGCAGAGATACCCAGTTTTTGATTATGTATAAGGGAGAGATGATGGTATATTCCAGAAATAATTCCGACCATTTGATTTGATTGTATTCTTCCTTGAAAAGAGATGCTCCTGGAAGGAAGGAGTAATTTTCCCATAAACTTGTAGATCAAATCGTTGATGTTTTTGAATCAAGAGTAGCAAGCCACGAACCAGCCATTAAAGATCGAAGAACTCGCCCCACAACGACGAAGAAAAATCACCCCAAAACAGCGAAGAAACATGTCAAAAGACACAAAAAATGATGTAGAAACATCTTATTCAATAAGCTATTACCTAAAACTAGAAAAGGAAAAGAAATCCTTGCTCAGATCTGGTCCAAAACGACCAAATATGAGCAAGAAGATGAAAAGACTCTATGGTTTTTTTAGAAGGGAAGAGAAAAGAATGAAAAAAGAGAAAAAATTATAATTTTTGTTGTACTTATAATTTTAAGTCATCTGCTTCTCAAACATCAATGACTTTGTGAGTGATACTTGTACTCCTTGTTTCCATTTTTGGTGGTTTAAATCATGTGCATTCTTTTTGGAATAAAAACGTTATTCTCTGGCCCATGCAGGTCTCGAACCTGCGACCTTCGCGTTATTAGCACGACGCTCTAATCAACTAGCTAATGGGCCTTTGATGTATCACAATAAAAATGAAGAAAAATATTCCGTCATAACCGACAATGTAAGAGCTATCCACCTTGTATAGGTAAGATTTTGATCCATATAGTTTTTCTTTATCGATCTAAAAATGAGATAAACTGTTCGAGCATACTATTTTTATGCTTGAACCAATTGAAGTAGGTGGTCTAGGCTTTAAATAAGCAAACAAAATGAATAAGGAAATGATTGCTAAACTAGCATGGAGAATAGCAACTCAGCAGAACACCCTTTTAGCTAGGCTTTGTTCTTAAGAACAAATACTTTAAAAACTCAACTATTTTCCATGCCAAAAAACATTACAATGCTTCATGGATATGGGGATGCGTTATGCTTTTTAATTCACAAATTCAGTTGCTAGGAGGTAGGCGACGGTAAGTCTATCAACATTTGGACCGATAAATGGAACCCAGGTATGGAACAAAACCTCATATCTTATTGTGGTAATCAACTAAATATCTTAACACTTGTATCTGAGTTGTTAGACTCAAATACTAAAAAGTGGAATGTAACGAAAGTTAGAAGTAACTTTGCTCCGGAAATTGCAGATAAGATTCTAGGAATTAGAATCTTCACAAATATAAATGGTACTCTGAAACAAGATAGATTAAGATGGCTACTTACTAATGATGTAAAATTTACTGCTAAATCAATGTACCAAAAACTTAAATATCCTTCGATTGATTCCATTAATACTGATATTACTGTTTTCTGGAAATCCTTTTGGAAGTTGAATGTATCTCAAATAATTAAAATCTTCCTATGGAAGTGTATCCATAATGTCCTGCCTGTTAGGAAAAAACTAGGTGAACATATTGAAAATATAAATTTGACATGCATTTTCTGTGAGCATGAATGTGAGTCTTTAAAGCATTTGTTTTCTGAATTTCCATATGTTAAATCTGTTGCTTTACTGCCTCCTGTGGTAGGTATAAATCACAGTAGTGATTTAGATTACTCTTTTGCATAAATGTACTCTAACTGGATAGCAGGTGTATATGATAACTCTGAGGTAGAAATCATGGCTACTAAATGTTGGTTGATTAGGAAGGAAAGATGTCTAAGAATCTTTCAATCCAAATCAACTACAAGCATTCAACTATCTCTTGCTGTTCAGAGGCACCTAGCTTTTTGGTCTCCCATGAGACAATTAAAACATGGAGTAACTTCTAACTCATTTTCTGTGTTACAAAACCAAAATGACATAAATTCTAGTAGATGGTCAAAACCCTAAGCAAACCAACTTAAAGTAAACTTTGATGCATCTTGGAATGATTCTTCTACTCCTGCTGGATATGGTATAATTCTGCGATGTGATATAGGTGGTGCAATCCAAGCTACAGCTGGGACTTTCAGGGCCTCCACAGCAGAAGAAGCAGAGGCTCTGAGTATGCTGGAGACAGCAAACTGGGCAAAAAGAATGGACTTAAAGAACTCTGGGTGGAAGGTGATTGTCAAAGGTTAATCTTTTATGCTCAGGACAAGCAGAGTAACATCTTTTGGAGAAACCAAGCCATAGTCTCTGAAGCAGTGAAAATTCTGAAGACTTGTGAAAAAAAATTGGGCTTTATGTTTAAGAACATGAAAGGCAATGAAGTGGCAGACATTTTGGCAAAAGAAGGGCGCAAACAGGGAATTCATAAACAACAATGGTTGTTGATGCCACACTATTTAAACTCTGCTTTATTATCGGATGTACGTTTTTCTAATTCAGTTGCTAGTTCTAGCTTGCAAAATGGGGTTAACATTATGTTGGTAGACCCCAATATCTCAAATCAGTTAGATGGAACCAACATTTTGGAAAATTATGTGTAACTTTTTTCTTTTCAATATAAGTAATTTTCAAAAAAATAAATAATAGTATTTTTATGCGGTACCTATGGTCTTAAGATATTTGTTCCTAAAACATCACTGGATTGCGCTTCTTCTTTTCCTTTCTTTTTGATTTAAATCATGTGTATCCCTTCTTTTGATCGGCATGATTTTCTTTTATTGATCACAAACAAAAAATAATAATTACTAATTTTAAAATCGAAAATTAGTAATTATTATTAATTGCATTAATAATATTTTTTTTGAATCAAAAAAGAAGAAGAAAATAAATCGAAAATAAAAAAGTAAAAATGCTAATAACTAATTGATCGTTCCATGCAGGTCTTGAACCTGCCACCTTGACGCTTCACACTAAGAATGAAGAAATATACTCCGTCATAATCTCCAGTGTATGAGTTATACATCTTGTTTAAGTAAGATTTTGATCCATATAATCCTTTTCTCGATCAAAAAACAAAATAAATTAAATTGTTTAGACATATTATTTTGTTGTACTTATAATTTTAAGCCATTTGCTTCTGGAACATCAATGACTTTGTGAGTGATACTTGTACTCCTTGTTTTCACTTTTGGTTGTTTAAGTCATGTGTATTCTTTTTTATATCAGTACAAATTTTATTTATCGATTAATTATTTTATTTAAACTCGAAATAGTTATTATTTAAGATAACTGGTAGGGATCCTTGTCACCAGCTGAGCACCAACACCCTTCTGAATGACAATGCCTAAAAATTAAAAATTAAAATAATAAGAATTATTGATTTAAAAAAAACATAATAAAAACATTATTTATTGACCCATGCAGGTCTCGAACTTGCGATCTTCGTGTTATTAGCACGACACTCTAACCAACTGAGCTAATGGTCCACATTGATTCATAAATGGGGGTGAGTAATTTCTCAAAATATAACAACTATTGAACAGTCGGTGCAACTTTGCATACAGAATTCTCTGGCATTTTGGTGGTTTAGATCTATTGTATCCCTTTTCTTTATCAATATATTTTTTTATTCGTCATTAAAAACGTAGAAAGAAAATAGTTAGTGACGGATTACAAAAGATAAAAAGAACAAAATGCTAATTAATTGATTGGCTCATGCAGGTTTCGAATCTCCGACCTTCATCAATGTGTTGTTGGTGGGTGGGTAAACAATTTCTCAAACTATATATAACAAAAATTAAAAAGGTATAAGTTAGTTGGCCCAGGTAAGCCTCAAACATGCGACCTTCACGCTATCAAAACCAACTGAGCTAATGGGGCAATTTGGTATATAAAACAGAATAAATTTAATTATAGATATTAGCTAGATTATACATGAAGATAGAGAGGCATATGTGAAGATCACGACATTTTTATTATCTGCATAATGTAGGCAATAAAAAAGATAAGTGTTCAAACATTAATCGCTGTTTTTTTATTTTCTTTTGCTTCTTTTTCACTGAGCTTGATTTATCTCTCACAAAAATGACTGAACATGTCCTTGGATTCAACATGACTACAAACTCTTTTATTATAGATTGAAGACTAGCTTGAAGATTTTTTTCTTATGGTTTCTGATATTTGTGCTACTTCTTGCACACTTGATTCTTTGGTATCTAACTAACATTTTATTCCAATAGATATGACTTGTAAAAAATCGAACAAACTATCTAGTTGCTTCTTCTTATTAAGTTGCTTAGATAGAGCTTGTTCATGGAGATTGATTATCTCAATAATCATTGTCTTGCTTTTTGACCAAAGGAGTTTATTTGAATAATTGAAAGATCCTTCACTCTACTTTATCTTTGATCTAAGGATTGATTTGTGACCAATAAGTGAGCTGGTTATTCAAACAGATTAAGTTATTTGTTGAGCAGTGAAGCAACTCAAGATAGTAGGCTATGTCTTGGGATTCACGTATATAGACCGGATTGCTTGTAAGCGCAAGGATACTGAAGTGAAGGATTGTATAAATAAGTGTTTACTTGGTCTCGACTATACGAAGTTGCGATAGTCAATTTGTATAAAGGTTTTATTCATAGAGTATTCAAAACTAGACTAGGTCCTGAGGTTATTCTGGTAGATAGTTTTCCTCGTTAACAAAATATTGTGTGTTGTGTGATTTACTTTACTTCCGCATTATATTGTTTATCTTTATAATTAAAGTAAATACTTTTGTACGTTAATCCACTTTGTAACATTCTCATAGTTACTTCGGATTCGACCTCTGACTATTTACCAAGTTACACCTTGATGAAATAATTTTCTGGCAGTTACTGTGTCTGTGTAGGTTGATATTGAATAAATTGTGGTGTACTCAGTACCCTCGTCATATCAAAGAATGTCTTTAAATATTTCAACCACTCCCCTAACATGACAAGACTTAACCCCACATGGCTTCAATATCGCTGTTAAGTTCTTATCACATAAATTAGATAATAGCATTTGAAAAGACATAACAATCTGGTTTGTTCTAAGTTAAGTTACCCCATCAACAAAAACCTTGCTCTTATGTTTATATACTACCTAAGCAGAGAATATTAGTATTATTAATTCATTAACAAAAGTTTCAAATTATCCAAACTTTTCTTGTGTCTGTTGCAAAATTATGAACATATTATTTGCAGAGAAAATGTGTGTAGGTTGGATACCAAATCTACTCATCGTTGGAGTTAACTTACCAAGATCCACCACATGGTAATATTTCTACTCAATATATTCTCTGTAATTAAAGAAAAAAGAATAGGGAGAGCGAGTCTCCTTGTCTGAGCCCTCTTCTTACTTGAAAGAAACCTATAGAACCACTATTACTAGGACAAATACTCTTGTTGACTATTGTAGGTGTCATTCTTAATGAATAAATCCCTTACAATGTCACGAGTTATTAGCATTTTGGCAGTTGAGAACATAAAACATCCCAAGATAATGACTACTGAAAAAGCGGGGTACAACAACCACACCTAATATTTCGTTAGGCAATCTGTATTGAATAATTCCAATATAATTCTGAGAGAATCAACTAGACAGTCAGACTCAATCAAGGAAATATATCCAAGAGTTATATCTATGTTTTCCAATGTAATCAGCAAATCAAACAGATAGAATCCGTGAGCCTGATTATTATAAGAAACAACTTGAACGGTACCAAAGACCAATGTTCAAGTGTCAATCAATTTCAATCAACCGCCAAAGGTTGGATTTACTAATTGATTGAACTACGCAAACCTGTGATATTTCAATTATATAAACAAATATAATGCGGAAAAGAAATAACACAGACACCAGAGGTTTTGTTAACGAGGAAACCGCAAATGCAGAAAAACCTCGGGACCTAGTACAGGTTTGAACACCACACTGTATTAAGCCGCTACAGACTCTAGCCTACTACAAGTTAACTTAGGACTGGAATGTAGTTGAGCCTTAACCAATCTCACATTGATCAAGGTACAGTCGCGTTCCTTACGTCTTTGAATCCCAGCAGGACTCTACGCACTTGATTCCCTTAGCTGATCTCACCCACAACTAAGAGTTGCTACGACCCAAAGTCGAAGACTTTATGAACAAATCTGTCTCCCACAGAAAAGTCTATTCTGATAGATAAATCTGTCTCCTACAGAAATACCTACGAAGTTTTTGTTCCTTCTTTTGATAAATCAAGGTGAACAGGAACCAATTGATAATACGGTCTTATATTCCCGAAGAACATCCTAGAAATATCAATCACCTCACAATAACTTAACTATATGGTAGTAGAACAAGTTATTGTGGAATCAAAAAGAATGAGTTATGAGACGAAGAGCTTTGTGATTACTTTTTATATCTTACGTATCGGAGATAAATCTCAAGCAAATCTTAGAGAAGATAGTACTCAATACGATATAACAAGTAAGATCAGAACACGCAACTACAAAGAAAATAGTTGGGTCTCGCTTCAGAATCCCTATGAAGTATTTAAGTCGTTACCCTTTAATGGTTTTAGGAAAAACCTAGGTTAAAGGAGAATCGACTCTAGTCGCAACTAGTATCACACAGGAGGTGTTGGGATTAGGTTTTCCAGTTGCTAGAGTTCTCCCTTATATAATCTTAAAATCAGGGTTTGATAGCTTTGAAACAAAGAAATCAATATTCTCCGTTGGATGAAATCCTGATTGAAGATTCAAGATAAGTTTGCTTAAAACCAACGCAATATCTCTCCACTTAGATGGTCTTAGCTTGTTACACATAAATGAAATATACCTTCATTTAGATATGGGTAACCGTACCTAAATGTTAGAGAACTGCTTGGTCGAACTCGCAAGCGTTGCTATCTCAAGCTTGTTTTTCAAGTTTAGTTGCCAAAACTATAAGTCTTGATTTCTAGTCTACTTATAGCTAAGTCTCGGATTAGGATAGTAATGTAGTTGAGCTTTAGACTCTACGGTGTTCATCGAATGAAGACGAAGAACTATTCAAGGGAACTTGTGGAACTTCATCAACAAAAGGTATGTGGAGACATGAACTTATCTATCACTCAAAAGTCTATCTATTCTATCTCCTATTTTGAGACAAAAGTCGTATTGCTATATAGACTTCAACTATACACATTTGCTATTTCGAGCTGAGTTTAACTCATTTATCTATTTCTCGAAATATGTGTTGGTAAGCTTTCGCTTTAACTAAGTTCATCTTTATTCTTGACGAAAGTCATGTTGATTATTTCAATAACTTGAAAATCGCTTTGATGTTAATAGTTCGTGGATAACAACTATTACCATCCTCTAAGAAAGTTTAAATGATTGAAATGAGAGTTTAGAACAAGTAACCATGTTTGGATATAAGCATAGTGTGTATTCACATTTGTGTGTAAATCCAAAACCGGGAACCTAAGTATGTGTACCCGTACGCGTACTGGTTGGTTGTTGGAAGTCCGGAATCTAAGTATGCATACCCGTACGCGTACTGGCGGAAGTTTGGGTTCCGTGAATTTCTGCTGGAGTTTGGAATATGAAATGGTATGCGTACCCGTACGCGTACTGGCATAACCAAACTCGGTCCGGCTATTTAGGTATGCGTACCCGTTTGCATACTTAAGTAGGCTACTTTCTAAAATTGGTTTGTTCATGAACTAAAACATTTATATAATAAGGAATGCAATCTTTTGCAAACCGTGCATGGATATAATGTTCATGAATTGATTCGAGTGAATCAAAATCGATTTTGCTTCAATTCTGTCTTGTATACTTCTATGAGATCTAAGCAATTGAACAACTCTCTAACTAGTTTCATTTGAGTTATTTGAACTAGTTATGGTGAAGATGAATAAGGTTGATATGAAAGTACTCATATGGCTAACCATTGGTTAACTATTGTTGAACCGACTAAGTGTACACGTTTAGGTACGATTACCCTAAATGAAGTTATATTTCATTTGTGTATAACAAGCTAAGTTCGATGTAACGGTTGAAAGATATTAGCTTGAATCTAATCAGGTTTTCATCTAACGGTGAATATTGAATGCTTTGTTACCAAGGTAACTTAGATTGCAAACCCTGATTTGAAGACTATACAAAGGAGAACTCTAGCAACTGGGAAACCTAATCCCCACACCTCCTGTGTGATACTAGTTGTATAAGCTAGAGTCTATTCTCCTTTAACCTTAGGTTTTCACGAAACCCTGTAGGTTAACGACTTAAAGACTTCATTGGGATTGTGTAGCCAGACCCAACTGTTTTCTCTGTAGTTGCGTGATCTGATCTTGCTGTTTCTATCTTGTTTGAGTATTATCTTCTTTAAGATTGGCTCGAGATTTAATCTCCGATAGGCAAGATAAAAAGTAGTCACAAACATCTTCGTCTCATCGTTTGTGATTCCACAATATCTTGTTTCGCTACCATACAATTAAGATTATTGTGAGGTGATTGATATTTCTAGGCTGTTCTTCGGGAATATAAGTCCGGTATATCAATTGGTTCCTGTTCACCTTGATTTATCAAAAGACGAAACAAAACTCGTAGGTATTTCTATGGGAGACAGATTTATCTATTCCTATAGAATTTTCTGTGTGAGACAGATTTGTTTATCAAGTCTTCGACTTTGGGTCGTAGCAACTCTTGGTTGTGGGTGAGATCAGCTAAGGGAATCAAGTGCATAGTATCCTGCTGGGATCAAAGACGTAAGGAGCGCAACTGTACCTTGAATCAATGTGAGATTGATTAGGGTTCAACTACAGTCCAGTCCGAAGTTCATTGGTAGTAGGCTAGTGTCTTTAGCGGCTTAATACAGTGTGGTGTTCGAACTGGACTAGGTCTCGGGGTTTTTCTGCATTTGCGGTTTCCTCGTTAACAAAACTTCTGGTGTCTGTGCTATTTCTTTTCCGAACTATATTTTGTTATATAATAGAAATATCACAGGTTGTGCGTTATGATCAATCAATTGTGAATCCAACCTTTGGTTGTTGATTGTATTGATTGATCCTTGAACATTGGTCTTTGGTACTGGGGCTCACATCAAAGGAAATATCCATGCCTTGTAGAATACCTTAGTGGGGTATTCGTGCATTGTATATATAATACTTTAGTGGGTATGTACAGATTTTATTGCAAAAATAGTTGAATTTGAATGCTATTGTGGATTCCAGGGGTTACTTACTTGTTGAAGACGGATTCGATTATATGAAAGTGACATTTGTAAGGGATATCAAAGCTCTACAAAGAAGTTTGAGGTTTGTTGCCAGCAAACATGTTCCATCTCCTAGTTTGGCTATTACATAGTTTTGTTTCTGAATGCAACTTGCTTTTCTTGGTATGTCATTGATAAGAGATGGGGATTGAGAAACACAGATAATGGACAAGCTCCGCTCGGACTCAGGTAAATCAAAAGAACCTATCTGAGCATCATTCCTTGTTATCATTTTAGTTATATTTCGGCTTTCAGGTTTTAAACTTGGGTTTGCGAAACATACATCAGAAGAAATAGTGATCTCCAAGGAAGCATTGGTATTTGGTTTTGGAATCTCCAATAGGATCAGACCCCAACAAGAATGTTTATGAAGATCAATCTGTCTTCATTGGAACCGCGAATGAAGCTCCTTCAATTTCGGCAACTGTTGGAGATGATGAGTATTGGGATGGAGATATTCAGGTAATAATGCTGGTTTTAACACTTGTGTAGTGGCTTTTCTTGTAAGATTTACATTGGTCATGACTAAAGATTTTAATCCTTTTTATGCAATTTGAACCCAATAAAACAATGAATGTTAAATTGAATGATTATTTATGTGTAAGTTTAATTTGATTCTCATTTTTATTTGATTTGAATTTGGGTCTCATTTGAGTTTGATTTGATTCTCATTTGAATTCTAATTCGAGTTTCATTTGAATTTTAGTTTGAGTTTCATTTGAATTTTAGTTTGAGTTTCATTTGTGTTTGATTTGAGATTTAGTCAGGCCAGACATCCAATCTGAATCTATTTTTTTTTAATATTAAGATTTATATCTATGCCTGATTTTGATCAGTCATAACGTGCTGACCATTAACATCGGTCGTTGATATAAGATTTTCAGCGACCCGCATAGCCATGTCATAGATGAAAAATACGCTCAAACAGAGACCCTTTCCCCGACTGCCAAAGAAAGTCATTTAACTCGTATATATGACTTGCTTCGACAGTCGCGAAACTACTATTTTCCACTAGTGCCCAAACCTAAATGAAGTTACATTTCATTTGTGTATAACAAGCTAAGTTCGATCTAACGGTTGAAAGATATTAGATTGAATCTAATTAGGTTTTCAACTAACGGTGAATATTGAATGCTTTGTTACCAAGGTAACTTAGATTACAAACCCTGATTGGAAGACTATATAAAGGAGAACTCTAGCAACTGGGAAACCAAATCCCCACACCTCCTGTGTGATACTCGTTGCATAAGCTAGATTCGATTCTCCTTTAACCTTAGGTTTTTCATGAAACCCTGTAGGTTAATGACTTAAAGACTTCATTGGGATTATGAAGCCAGACCCAACTATTTCTCTGTAGTTGCGTGTTCTGATCTTGATGTTTTCTATCGTGATTGAGTACTATCTTCTTTAAGATTTGCTTGAGATTTTATCTCTGATAGGCAAGATAGAATCACAAACACCTTCGTCTCATCGTTTGTGATTCCACAATATATTTTTTCGTTAATCGATTAATATTATTGTGAGGTGATTGATATTTCTAGGCTGTTCTTCGGGAATATAAGTCCGATATATCAATTGGTTCTTGTTCACCCTGATTTATCAAAAGACGGAACAAAACTCGTAGGTTTATCTGTGGGAGACAGATTTATCTATTCAATAGATTTTTCTGTGTGATACAGATTTGTTTATCAAGTCTTCGACTTTGGGTCGTAGCAACTCTTAGTTATGGGTGAGATCAGCTAAGGGAATCAAGTGTGTAGTATCCTGCTGGGATCAGAGACGTAAGGAGCGCAACTATACCTTGAATCAGTGTGAGATTGATTAGGGTTAAGCTACATTCTAGTATGAAGTTCATTGGTAGTAGGCTAGTGTCTGTAGCGGATTAATACAGTGTGGTGTTCAAAGCTGGCCTAGGTCCCGGGGGTTTTCTGCATTTGCGGTTTTCCTCTTTAACAAAATTTTTGTGTCTGTGTTATTTCTTTTCCGCATTATATTTTGTTATATAATAGAAATATCACAGGTTGTGCGTTATGATCAATCAATTGTGAATCCAACCTTTGGTTGTTGATTGTATTGATTGATCCTTGAACATTGGTCTTTGGTACCGTTCAAGCTGTTTCACATAATAATCAGGCTCACATATTTCTATCTGTTTGATTTGCTGATTTCATTGTAAAACATAGATACAACTCTTGGATATATTTTCATTGATTGAGTCTGGCTGTCTAGTTGACTCTCTTGGAATTATATTGGACTTTGTCCATACAGATTGCTAAGCGAAATATTGGGTGTAGTTATTAGACCCCTACTTTTTCAATTGGTATCAGAGTAGGCAAACACGTTTAAGACCTTATAAGTCTGTGTTTAAAGCGATCTGATTATTATGGACGAGTCTATCTCTAATAACGTACCAGTTCAGAAATTACCAGATGATTCTTAAAGCTTGGATTCACCTGAGAGAACTGTCACATCTAAACATTCTCTTGATGTAGAAATTGTTGATTGGGAAACACGCCTAGAAGGACAGTTGGATGAACTTTCTGATGAAGGTGATTCAGATATTGATAGAGATGTTGATGAGGAAATCTCAGAGTATGTTAAGTTATTAAATTCATTGGAAAATAAGAAGTTGACAACTTATCATGTCACACGTCTTCTGACTCCTCTCTGTCGAGAAAACAAGAAATTGAAAAGGTGTTACGAAGGTCTTTATGGTTGGAATCGCTCTTGCGAATCGGTCCTCAAAGATTCCGAGGAAAACCTGAGTAGAAAGTAACTTGAATGTGATAATGTTTATCAAAAATACTTCTTGTTGGAAGAGAAACTTGCAGAAACCGAAGCAAGGATTAACTCCCAGCAAACAAGTTTTGATGATAGAGAAAGCGCTTATCTCACTCGAGAAAAACGCCTTGAGGATGATTTAGCTGCTGCTCTTGATAAAATCAAGATGTTGGAAGATGACTTGAAAAAGTTCAATACTAGCTCAAGCAAATTAACCACTATGCTAGGAGCAAGTAAAAATCATCGTGATACACGAGGATTGGGCTATATGGGAATAGATGCTCCAAGTATTAGCAAAGAGGTAATATTTGTCAAGGCTAGTGATTCTTCTGAGCAAAAGGTTTCTACCGAGGGCAAAAGTGAAATACCTTCACCAGCAGTTAAAGTTCGAAAGAGCAAAGTATATCAACCTCCAAAGTCAGCACACACGGATCGAGGTAAGAACATTCCTTATGTTTGCCACTATTGCGGAAATAAAGGTCACCTGGAAAGGAGATGTCATTTCCGTATAAGGAATGAGAAACTTCATGATGTTCTTGTTTGGGCATCACAAGAAGTTGTGAAACCAAGATCATATGTTAAGACTAATCCCCTTAACATTACAGGTTGTAACTATCCAACCTTTAGGCAAAGGAATCAGTGTTGTGATCAACCTAGATTTTCCTATAAATGTCATACGAAGCCTTTTCACAATCGTAATGGTTATCAAAAGGATAACTTCGTAAAGACGGAGACAAGATCCGATGCTCCAAATTGGAGAAAGACAACTTGCAAAATAATAGTCAATCCGATTCTCTTCCGAAAATTCTAGAAGAGAGTAATGGGAACAAGGTTTCGGTTGTTCCTAAACGCACTCAGAAGTGGGTACCAAAGAAAGCCTATGATACTTTGAGTGTGAAAAAGAATGATCTCCCAGAAAATTCCATGACTATGGAGAAGGCAGTATCCATGATGTTGGAACTTAGAAAGTTCTTTGGAAAGAAGGATTTGGATGTGAAAGGTTCTAAAAGCAATATCTTCCATGATAATCCAAAATTTACTTGTGGTGAGCAAGACATTGTTCACCTCAACACAACTTGAGTGTGTTGTAAGTGCATCCTCACCAAGGACTGCCCTGCTATGTATACGGTGAGGGAAGCACGAGAATTGGGGCGCACAAATTTTGTTTGGTAAGGCTGTAGAATTCGATTGGATTCATCTAAAAAGGTATCTCTATAAACTTGAGCAAGATTTGTGTTTTTATCATTTGCTTAGAGTACTTATAATGATCCATGTACCTTGCTTATCATTCATTTCTGCCTAACTTGATCTGTGTTTAAGGTTCTTAAATGTTTAGGTTTGAAAATAGTAGTTCGGGATGTTTGGACTTCATGGTACACATACCAGGTATGCATACCATCTTTTAAAATCAAAATCCAGGGGTTTTAGTACGCATACCCATTTGCATACTGCTCCAGGTTACGAAAATTCGTTTGCAAACCCGTATGCATACTGGCCTGTAGATGTCGATTTTCGGTAAACTTTTTGGCCGTAACTTCTTCGTCCGAACTCGGAATGACCTCATTCTTTTTGCATTCTCTTCCTCTTTGAATTATATTGAAAATGGAGATGAGAATTCCTGAATTTGGAAGAGTTAATATTGGTTTTTGTCTCAGCTCTTGTTTTTGAGTGTTTTGCTCCGTTTCGTCGCTCTTGTTCCACTTCTATTGGACTTGGGCACTTGGATTCTTGGATTAATTCTATTCTAAGCTCATTTGTATCTTTTACAAGAATGTATTTGGTGAATCACAAAGAAGGAAGTTCAAGAATGGGCAGTAGTACGTATTACTATGGGATTCTTGAATGTTCACAATCATCTTTTGTGAACTATGGTGCATGGTCGATAATGACTTTGTATGTTCTTCTTTGTTAAGAAAATATTTTTATACGCCTTTGGTAGCTATTCTTGGTGTAAATCCGTGCGATAAAGATTGATTCTATCCTCTAAGGACAAATCATCTTGTATGTGCATTATGAGTTTGTCTTGATGTCTAGGAAACCTCTTATGAGAATTTATTCTTGTGTTTTAAGAAGGATAACTAGAGATTGGAATAGCAATTATTGTGATTACACATAGCTATTGCCAACAGTTTTCATCTTGCAATGTTTTTAGATTTATTTATTTAAATTCTAAAGTTTATTTGGAAGATGATTTTGCAGTATTAATCTTTATGGTTTTATATATTGCAACCTGTTATGGGATATGTTGTTTACGTTCGTGAACCTTGACTGTCCCATATTTGTTAATAAGTTAACTCTATTATATGTCGGTATGCAAATATTGATAAAAGATAGAATGAACTTTTGACAACAAAAGTTAATCCTATTATGTCATATGCAAATATTGATGGAAGATAGGATGAACTTTTGTTTACAAATATTAAGTCTATTATATGTTATTGTGTAAATAGTGATGAAAAATAGAATGAATCTTTGATTATTCCGCACTATTGGTCTTTCCATGATCCACATCTTTATGTATGTACTGTGTTGCTCCGTAAGTTCTATTATGTTGAGCATGGCTAATTGAATTGATCATTTTCCTTGTGGTTAATTCAATTGTGATTTTTGGATACAAATTCATGTTTCATGTGATTTGTTAATGTCCAAAGAAATCTTTCTTTTCTTGTGAAAGTAAGGTCGCTCTTGTTGTTCTTTCGGGAATGACATTTTATGGGGGAGAGTTCTTAATTGAACTTGTGCTTAATTGCCAAATCTTTGTGGGGAGTGCGGCTGTGGAATATTATAGGGGTTATCTTGTATTTTTATAAACTCCTTGATGAATGCATTTAGTTTTGGCTATATGATTGCATCAACAAGATATTGTGGAATCACAAACGATAAGACGAAAGTGTTTGCGACTACTTTTCTATCTTTCCAATCGGAGATAAAATCTCGAGCAAATCTTAAAGAAGATAGTACTCAATCACGATAGAAAACAGCAAGATCAGAACACGCAACTACAGAGAAATAGTTGGGTCTGGCTTCACAATCCCGATGAAGTTTTTAAGTCGTTAACCTACAGGGTTTCATGAAAAACCTAAGGTTAAAGGAGAATCGTCTCTAGATTATGCAACTAGTATCACATAGGAGGTGTAGGGATTAGGTTTCCCAGTTGCTAGAGTTCTCCTTTATATAGTCTTCAAATCAGGGTTTGCAATCTAAGTGACCTTGGTAACAAAGCATTCAATATTCAACATTAGATGAAAACCTGATTAGATTCAAGCTAATATCTTTTAACTGTTAGATCGAACTTAGCTTGTTATACACAAATGAAATGTAACTTCATTTAGGTTTGGGTAACCGTACCTAAACGTGTACACTCAGTCGGTTCAACAATAGTTAACCAATGGTTAGCCATATGAGCACTTTCATATCAACCTTATTCATCTTCACCATAACTAGTTCAAATGACTCAAATGAAACTAGTTAGAGAGTTGTTCAATTGCTTAGATCTCATAGAAGTATACATGACACCATTGAAGCAAAATCGATTTTGATTCCCTCGAATCAATTCATGAACATCATAGCCACGGTTTGCAAAAGATTGCATTCCTTATTATATAAATGTTTTAGTTCATGAACAAACTGATTTTAGAAAGTAACCTACTTAAGTATGCTAACGGGTACGCATACCTATGTAGCCGGACCAAGTTTGGTTACGCCAGTACTCGTAAGGGTACGCATACCATTTCACATTCCAAACTCCAATAGAAATTCACGGAACCCAAACTTACGCCAGTACGCGTACTGGTACGCATACTTAGATTCCGGACTTCCAACAACCAACCAGCACGCGTACGGGTACACATACTTAGGTTCTCGGTTTTGGATTTATACACAAATGTGAATACACACTATGCTTATATCCAAACGTGGTTACTTGTTCTAAACTCTCATTTCAATCATTTAAACCTTCTTAGAGGATGGTAATAGTTGTTATCCACGAACTATTAGCATCAAAGCGATTTTCAAGTTATTGAAATAATCAACATGACTTTCGTCAAGAGTAAATATGAACTTGGTTAAAGAGAAAGCTTACCAACACATATTTCGAGAAATAGATAAGTGAGTTAAACTCAGCTCGAAATAGCAAATGTGTATAATTGAAGTCTATATAGCAATACGACTTTTTTCTCAAAATAGGATATAGAATAGATAGACTTTTGAGTGATAGATAAGTTCAAGTCTCCACATACCTTTTGTTTATGAAGTTCCACAAGTTCCCTTGAATAGTTTTTCATCTTCATTCGATGAACACCGTGGAGTCTAAAGCTCAACTACATTACTATCCTAATCCGAGACTTAGCTATAAGTAGACTAGAAATCAAGACTTATAGTTTTGGCAACTAAACTTGACAAACAAGCTTGAGATAGCAATGCTTGCGAGTTCGACCGAGCAGTGCTCTAACAATCTCCCCCTTTGTCAATTTTAGTGACAAAACTATCAATACATATGGAATACAAAATAAATAAACTTTGTAGCTTCTCATCCAAATGCTTGATCTCATTGGTTCTTCAACATTACTTGAAATCTTCGTTACTTCCAAGTACTCCAATGATTCCAAATGTGTTCAACTCCGCATCATTGTTGTTGAAGATCCGTAGCTATAAATGATATGTGCTTCTCTTTTGGTCATAAAGTGTCTCTATGGAAATTTCATTAGGATCCCACTAATTTTCGTACCTTTGCTAATTTTGTTGACAAAAGGGAGGAGAATTAATGTGTAGTTAACACTACAAATACATATGGTTTACGGATCATTATGTAAGGGGGAGTGGTTTTCATGTGAGATAAAGTATTGACTAAGGGGGAGTGATACATATCACCATAGTATTGTTGTCAAAGTTGTGATACAATTGAACTTTGATATTGTGTAATAATACTATGACACTGTATAACAATGATTGAGAGCTACTATTTTCTCGATTAAGATTATTGTGAGGTGATTGATATTTCTAGGCTGTTCTTCGGGAATATAATTCCGGTATATCAATTGGTTCCTGTTCACCTTGATTTATCAAAACACGGAACAAAACTCGTAGGTTTATCTGTAGGAGATAGATTTATCTATTCAATAGACTTTTCTGTATGATACAGATTTGTTTATCAAAGTCTTCGACTTTGGGTCGTAGCAACTCTTAGTTGTGGGTGAGATAAGTTAAGGGAATCAAGTGCGTAGTATCCTGCTAGGATAAGAGACGTAAGGAGCAAAACTGTACCTTGAATCAGTGTGAGATTTATTAGGGTTCAACTATATTCCAGTCCGAAGTTCATTGGTAGTAGGCTAGTGTCTGTAGCGGCTTAATACCATGTGGTGTTCAAAGCTGGACTAGGTCCCGTTTTTTTTTGCATTTGCGGTTTTCCTCGTTAACAAAATTCTGGTGTCTGTGTTATTTCTTTTCCGCATTATAATGTGTTATATAATAGAAATATCACAGGTTGTGCGTTAAGATCAATCAATTGTGAATCCAACCTTTGGTTGTTGATTATATTGATTGACACTTGAACATTGGTCTTTGGTACAGTTCAAGTGGTTTCACATAATAATCAGGCTCACGGATTTGTATTTGTTTGATTTGCTGATTACATTGTAAAACCGAGATACAACTCTTGGATATATTTCCATTGATTGAGTCTCACTATCTAGTTTACTCTCTTAGAATTATATTGGAGTTTGTCCATACATATTGCTAAGCGAAATATTGGGTGTGGTTGTTAGACCCCCGCTTTTTCACTAAATGTGTATATTGAGTTGGCTCAATAACAGTTAACCGAAGTTAGCCATATGAACACCTTTGTGTTAACCATATTCATCTTAACACTTCTAGATCAAATGATAATCAAATGAATCTAATTGTGGTACTGATAGACGCATTTATGTGTCTATTTTCATCTCTATTGTGTATAATGTTAGTACCCATTTTTGTACTTATTTTGGTATTTTATCTCTTTGTAGGTGTTTTTGGAGAAATAAGCTTTTGTGGCGAAATTGGCTCGAAAAGTTGATGAATGCAACCCAAGGGACGAGTGTTATGCGGACTCCAGCAACGGATAAGGGGCGACCATCGGATAAGGGGTAACCTTTCCCCTTCACATTCAAATTCTGAAAATTGGCGGGAAACCAAAAACGTACGGCATGTTTTTGTGGCTGTTTTGGTGGAAGTGATTTGGAGGAGTTTGAGGTCGATTAAACTTCTGATTTTCATAGGGTAGACTCCTTATGAGTCTATGAATCTAACATGGGTGTTTAAATCGATTAAACTGGGCTCAATCGACGGGTTTTGATCTCAACAGCAAAATATGGAAAGTCACGTGTGTGACTTGTTTTAGGAAATTTTAGAGAGATTAAAGGCAAGATTTTCTTCCCAAAGCTTAATATATATCTAAGGAAGAGTTTAGAATCAAAAGGAAAGCCCAGATACGCGTGGAAATTCTAAAACAAGAAATTGCCGCAACTTTGCCGTGAAGAGAAAGAAAGAGATTTCGGAAGATTTTGGAGAGATTTAATCGCTCTTTTTGATATAAATATATTGGTTGGGTCATCTATAAGGGGTGTCTATAGTTTTGGGGGCTGAGAAGGGCTGAGGAGTGAGAAATCAAGACGAACAGAAAGTTACCTGCTGCTGTTTTCTGCTGGTGCGGAGCTGAAGAACACGAAGAACATAAGACGCACACTGAACAGTCGCGAAGAACACGAAGAACATCGACCCACACTAAACCTTCGCAGAAGCAGTCTTATATTCTTGTTTATTAACAGCACTTCAGTTGTATCGGTGATTCTGTAACGCCATAAAAGCGTTGCAGATTCGCTGTATTATTATTTCTCTTCAATAAAAACACCTTTTGAGCCATGTTTCTATCTTTTGAGCATGTTTTTACCATGAGGAGCTAAACCCAAACACTGGGATGACGGAGGAAGACGAATATCATACTTGGGGTAATTTTATTAATTCTTTTTAAGACTTTTGCATTAATTTTAATTGAAAATATGATTTGAATTAATTTGTTGTCATTTAATTTGATGATGTATGCTTAGCTTAGGTGTTTTGATACATCATGCTTAGGATTTACAATCAATGTTTTGAGAATCTACCTTGGTAAAAAATAGAGTCCTTGTCTTTCTTGAGCTAAAATTGTCAAAGAATTAATAATTGAACCTTATGTTTTGAATTCGGTGGAATCCCGAATCCCAGTACCTCTCACCATTGTTTAATATTTTTGTATATATTTTTATTAAATTTAAAAACTCGAATCTTCACAAGTCCGAGTGAACGACAACCTTACTTACCACTTTAAAATTACATCAGGTACTCATAGAGTTGTTCAATTTTTTATATTCTCATAGAAGTATGCAAGACACAATTGAAGCAAAAACGGATTGATTCAAAAGAATCAGTTCATGAACACTTTAGCCACAATTTGCAAAGATTGCATTCCTTAATATATTAAAGTATTTGTTCATGAGTATGAAATCATACTTTACCTTAGCCACATAAGTTCGCAAACTTAAGTTCCGGACTTTGATCTTTTCCGAAAGTTCGCAGACGGGTACGCATACGATCGTTCCGGACCGAACTCATGTGAAACAGTTTGCAAACGGGTACGCAAACTTGGTTCCCGGACTTTAACTGTTAAAACCGTTCACATACGGGTATGCATACTTGGTTCCCGGACTTGAATTATTCTTACAACAGTTTGCATACGGGTATGCATACTGTGCTATATCCAGACAGTGATTAATTGCTCTAAACTCCCATTTCAATCATTGAAACATTCTTAGAAGACGACAATAGCTGTCTCACACAAACTATTAGCTTATGAGCAATTTTCAATTGATCGAATGATCAATACGAAACATTCCGAGTCTGCATCAAATGATTGTCTCACACAAATCATGTAAGATGTTACAAGGCGATTTTTAAATGATCATCTTTTGACTTTCGTCAAGAATAATGATGGACACAGTTAAAGCAAAAGGCTTTCCAACATATATTTCGAGAAATATATAAGCGAGTTAAACTCAGCTCGAAATATCAAATGTGTATAATGTAAAGTCTATACAGCTATACGACTTAGTCTCAATAGGAGATAGAATAGAATAGACGTCTGAGTGATAGTTGAGTTCAAGTCTCCACATACCTTTTGTTGATTAAGTTCCTCCAAGCTCCCCTTAGTAGATCTTCATCTTCAATCGATGAACGTCGTGAAGTCTAAAGCTCAACTACACATTCTATCCTAATCCGAGACATAGCTAAAAGTAGACTAGAAATCAAGACATATAGTTTTGACAACTAAACTTGACAAACAAGCTTGAGATAGCAACGCTTGTGAGTTCGACCGAGCAGTGCTCTAACAATCTCCCCCTTTGTCAATTTTAGTGACAAAACTATCAATACATATGGATTACAAAATAAATAAACTTTGTAGCTTCTCATCCAAATGCTTGATTTCCTTGGTTCTTCAACATTCCTTGAATTCTTCGTCACTCCAAGTACTCCAGTGATTCTGAACGTGTTCAACTCAGCATCATAGTTGTTGAGGATCCGTAGCCATAACAATAAGAAAACAGTTGTTCTCAATTATTGTTATACAATGTCATAGTATTATTATACAACATCAAAGTTCAATTGTATCACAACTTTGACAATAATACTATAGTGATATGTATCACCCCCCCTTATTCAATACTTCATCTCACAATTGAAAACCACTCCCCCTTACATAATGATCCGTAAACCATATGTATGTAGTGCGAACTACAAAATAATTCTCCCTCTTTTTGTCAATATAAATTGGCAAAGGTACGAAAACTAGCGGGATCATAATGAAATTCTCAAAGAGATTATTCATGACTAAAAGAGAACATATCAACTTTGTTTCGATGATTTCACATAGTCGAAATTTAGTGTGTTCATCAAGGATTTTATAAAGATACAAGATAACTCCTACAATATTCCACAGCCGTACTCCCCACAGAGATTTGGAAATTAAGCACAAGTTCAATTAAGAACTCTCCCCCATAAAATGTCATTCCTGAAAGAACAACAAGAGCGACCTTACTTTTACAAGAAAATAAGGATTTCTTTGGACATTAACAAATCACACGGAACATGAATTTGTATCCAGAAAACTCAATTAAATTAACCACAAAGGAACCTTAATGATTAATTTAATCGGAAATGCTCAACATAAGAAAACTTATGGAGCCATACAGTACTTTCACATAGAAGTGGATCAGGGAAATATCAATACTTCGGAATATACAAAAGTTCATTCTATCTTTTATCAATATTTGCATAAAGACATAATAGACTTACCTTTTGACATATATGAGACAATCATAGTTCACGGACGTTAACACACATATCCCATAACATTATTTGCAATATATGAAACCAATAAAGATTAATACTGCAAAATCATCTTCCAAATAACTTAGAATTTAAATAAATAAATCTAAAACATTGCAAGATGAAGATCGTTGGCAATTGCTATGTGTAATCACAATATTTGCTATTCCAAACCCTAGTTATCCTTTTTAAAACACAAGAATAAATTCGCATAAGAAGTTTCCTAGACAAGTTTGATAATTCAATAATCATCTTCATCATCGGACTCCATCCAAGAGGCTTGAACTTTTTCCATTTCTTCCTTGAGTTAGGGAAACTTTGTAGCAATTACACATAATTGTTCTTGCACACATTTTACCTTGGAATAGATCTTACGAACACCCTGGCGAATTTGATGAAGAATACTCAAGGTGGTTGGATCACAAGAACCGTCAAGGGGATCATATCTTTGTCTTTCGAATTACACACTTATCGCAACTCATGAGATTTTGCACTTAAATTGACGACCCAATTTTGTAGCGGCATACATAATTTCAACAATTAAGATGAAGAGAATTCATAAAATATCGATTTATAGCAAAGAATCACTGCGTATTTGAAGAACTATAATTGTCATCTAATTTAGTTTGTAAGTTTGTAGTAGTAAATTTCCAACTTCCTCGTATAATTAGTTTATAAGTTTGTAATAGCCAAATTTCCAATTTCCTTAAAATGTAAATTGTTTAATGCGACAAATGTTCAAGAATTTTCTGCGGCGCTAGATTCCTTACCTTCAATCCTACCTGGAGATTCAACAATACTTAACCACCCAAGAGGCGCCAAAAACATCATGATAGACGCATTTATGTGTCTATTTTCATCTCGATTTTCTATTTTGTTAGTACCCATTTTTTGTACTTATTTTGGTATTTTATCTCTTTGTAGGTATTTTTGGAGAAATAAACATTTGTGGAAAAATTGGCTCGAAAAGTGGTTCTTGTGCTCGTGGGAGAGAATTACTAAAGGCACCCCTCATTTGGATAAGGGGCACCTCAATTACTAAGGGGCATCCTCTTTACTATTTACACACGCGGTTATCAGCACCCAGTTTTTGGATCGGGGCAGACTCCATCCCTTCCTTTATAATTCGAATTTGGCGGGAAAATACTTCACTCACCTGCGGAAACTGCATGAGTGGATTTGACCGAGATTTTCTCGGATATTTGGTTTGAATTGGACTCTTATCAACCTGTTACACCTAATCAGGGATGGTAGCGTGTTTGGTTTCGAGAAACAAAGGTAGTTACGTGGACATCTGATTAAACAGAGGTTGGAGCAATACACGGAATTCTGTTGGGTTGGTTTTGGAAAGTTTGCGTGTGTATTCAGCGAGTTAGGCGTGATCTAGAACGTGTTCTCAATGAGTTGGGAGAGCGTTGACAGCAACAAGCGCGCAAAGAAGAGAAACAGGGAAAGATATTAGCCGTATCTGCATGGTAATAAAGCCGAATATACTTGATTGATTACGGAAGATTTTGGGGATTAATTACGAGTTTTGTGGTGTATATAAAGGCAGTTGAGGAGTAATGGAGGGTACAGATAGTTTTTACCAGAACAGAGAGTTGCAGAGTGACGAAAAATCGAGCTGCAGAGAATACTTTTTCTGCTGCTGCATGAGGAGGAAGAACGAAGAACATTGACGCCAGAAAACAGTCTCATAGATACAGTGACTGTGACACTTTATTTGTATCGTTCCTTGCAACAGTTATTTTGTAACAATTATAAGTGTTACAGAATCCGATTTTAATCATTTTCTCTCATTTTCATCATTTGTAAACACCTTTTGAGCAATGAATCCATATTTTGAGAGTGTCAACAACATGATGAGCTAAAACCCAATCCTTGGGGCGACGGAAGAAGCTATCTTGCCAATGAAAAAGTGGTAATTCTAATTATTTAATTTGTGTAATTTTTATTTATGATTATTTTCCTAAATTGAAAATAGATTTTATGATTTTTGTTAAACAATTGTATTTTCTATTGATGGAACATGCTTAGCCTAGGGTTTTGATATCCCATGCTTTGGATTAACATTTGTTGTTTTTAAAAATCTACTTTTGCAATAGTTAAGAATCAAACTGAACGTGTGAAATTGCATGATTATAATTAGTATAACTTTGGAATTGGTAAATAGTGAAATCCCTAGCCCCGGTCTCTCTAATTTAATTTTCACATCAACTTTTTACTTTGAGTTTGTTATATTTTTAGCTTTAAAATTAGATCTAAAATCTGCTTTCACAAGTCTTGAACGAACCATATTACTTACCAATTACTACAACAACATTGAAAATATCATCAGATCACAACAAGCTCGGTAGGATGGTCCATTTTGAACATTAACTGGATCAAAATTAACACAGACGGGCAGC
Organism: Papaver atlanticum; assembly: GCA_023531105.1. Classification (NCBI taxonomy): domain Eukaryota; kingdom Viridiplantae; phylum Streptophyta; class Magnoliopsida; order Ranunculales; family Papaveraceae; genus Papaver; species Papaver atlanticum. The sequence goes on from JAJJMB010010581.1 coordinate 1,022,972, forward strand.
CAGGGGTCATCCGGGTTTTGCGGGTGCATGCTTCATTTGCAGGGACTCTGACGCACGAACTGTAATGGTCCTAACTCAACCTCTAGGAATTACGACTGCCTTAACTGCAGAAACTTGGGATCTACTTTTGGCTTCAAGAATAGCAACAGAAAGGCAATGGCCAAAAGTTCTCTTTAAGACAGACTCAGAGAACCTTTTGCGGTTCATCACTTCCCCTACTCCCCCTGCCCCTCCCCCTGGCACATCACAGGGATGATTAAAGAAATAAAGAATAAAATTCGATAGATTCTGCAGACTGCTATCCAACACAACTACAGAGAAGGCAACCAAACAACAGATTGTTTGGCCAATCATGCAATAGACGGAAGTCAAACGGGTGAACTCTCAACCAAAATATGGGACCAGGCAATCCCAATTTTATATCATGACTCTGTGGGTACCACATACCTATATCATGACTCTGTGGGTATCACATACCCACGTTAAATTGTAACCTAATCTTTTATCAATAAAATGCATGCTTCAAAAAAGAAAAGTCTTGCTCATGGACAAAATAAATTGCTCAAAAAGTGCCCCATGCAAAAAAATTAAAAAAAAGTTAAAAAAAATTAAGTTGCCCAGGGATGTAACTTTTTAAGTTTATTATGAACACCAAATTGGGGGATACTTTTTTTAATTGGGGCATATCTGGCAGCATCCAAAAACCATGCCGGCAGCTATAGTAAAATATCCCCCAATTATTTCATGTATCCCCCAATTTTGCCATATTTATTATGACACCCCAGAAACCAATTTTTCCCTTCTTTTACCCAGTGGATTTTTGAAAATAATTTTGTTTTCCAGATGACAATGTTGTCGCCATGCCTGTTCTACAGTGTCATTTTTTTTCAAAATTCAGCACTTTCCTATCAAAACCCTCCCCCTTCACCTCCTAAACCCCTTTCTCCAATCTCCATCTTTCCCATAAAACCCTACAAAGTCGCTGGTATTACCAATGGCGATTTCTGTGTTGCTTAAAGATTTTACTCGTCGTGGTCAGCCCTCCATTTCCTTTTATTCTTCTTCTTATGGATATGTAAGTTCTCTACTCAAACACCTTGTTTTGATCCTTGCATTTTTTTATTATTTTTATTACAATTTGGGGATTCAGTACATTTGCTTTTAAATTTCAGTTCTTAGGGTATGGATTATCAAGTTGCTTACCTTACATATATATTACAGTAAGTTACTATACCCTTGTTTTGAGTTCTGAAGCATCAATTAGTTGGACAAAGTATAGAAATTATCAGAATGGGGCATGATTTTTTTGTATTTTAAGGGCTATATTGTTCGGTGAATTGAGTGCTCTTTCCAGTTCCTAGAACCAAGATAGAGGGTATGAAGTTACAAAATACTCCTATGCTTGTAAGGCTGTGGCTACATCAATAGATGGTTCATGGAACCGATTCCCTTTCCCATTTTGGGGGTACTGGAACAGCATTTGTTTTTTCATTCAATTTCTCTAATGGGCAGCTATTTAGATTCGATAAGCTCGCTGTAACTTGTAGCAGCTATGCAATTACGGCTTGGTTAGGGATTAGTTCTTGTCCGGTATGGTTCTGTAAGTTCCCACTAAAGGGGCTTCTTGTTTTGGCGGGCATATCTCTTTGTGTTTTGAATGGAGTTACTTCGTATTTGGACGGTGAACGTATGGTGTGAGCTCCGTTTTGCTCATTCATTGAAGTATTGCAGTTTTTACGACTATTTCCTGAACTAAGGACGCATTTCTAGTAATTGATGAGTAGAAATGCAGTTTTTGCGACTATGTCCTGAACTACGGACGCATTTCTAGTAATTAATGAGTACATGATCTAGTTTGAATTGACTGGTGTTCTGTTTGCCCTTCTACATATGAGAATATAAATTGATTTTGTAGCTCGTTTAAATTCTATAATGTCAATGCATGTTCATAACTGTTTGTGAATTTTTGCTTTTCGTTTGGTGTTCTGTATCCAGGTGTTTAGGAATGTTAACAGCCCATGGACTAGTTCACTATTGAGCAACACGTTCACAAGTTTGGGCAGTAGAGCATACTGGTGATTATGATTCTTTCCCTTTGCCATGAATGTTTACTGCAACTTCTTTTTTAGTAAAATTGATTTTATATCTTTGTTTCTTCTTCAGCTCAAAACCATATCACAGTGATCCAGCTGCGCAGATTAGTTGTTTTTTCCCCCTTTTGGATTGTTTTGTCGTCAAGAATCATAAATTCTGATTTTATGTTTTTCTTGTTGTATTACGATACTATGTAACAGAACCAAACCAAGAAACTTCCAGAGTCCACCCTAACAAAGGTAGTTTTCAAGTATGTTTGCCCGAATGACAAGTCTCAAGATGGCAGTAGGCCCTTAATAAGAAAGGTACTTGAGATTCCCACAGGGGATACATTCTTCGGAATCAGATACGGAGATAAGGGAAGCTATTATAACTTGAACGATTTTTGCTACTCCTATCTTATGCGAGTTAAGGAGGCTGCAGAGTCAGCCATTGAAAAGAGTATCAGAGATTTGTTTTGTAGAAGCTTCATTTTTCAAAGAACGTATAAGAAGTATAATGGATATTGCAGCTGATGCTCTAAATTTAGACTGCATGATTCATCATATTTCGAAAACTGAAGCGTCTTTCCCCAGTGGCAATGACTCAGGCATCAATATCTATCTTGATAAATTATTTGAAATTCGTATTTGGGTATGTTAATATATGCTCTATCTGAGATAGTTTTATGTGATGTTTAGATTTTCTACTCCTAACCTGTGCTTATTTCGCCTCTCTTCCCAGGAAAAAATTACAAGCAGTGATAAGCACGTCCTGGAAATCATTGTGTCTGAGTTAAAGAGTAATGGATTTGACTTCACAAAAGATCCAGTGGCACTCCAGAAAATCGAGGGAGCAGTTGAAAGAGCAATGATGCGAATGACAAATGGGATCAAGCTTAATCTGCCTGTTCCTGCTGGTGAACCTGATATCAGTACTACTATAAGTTGGGGAAAATGTGCTGGTCTACCTATATTGGAAACTATCACTTTGCCCCCAAACGCATTAACGGCACCCCGTCTACAGTAATCTTCTTTGGGGTTCCTGTTGTGGATACAAGATGTGGATCAGTCGGCTGGAAAGAAAAAACTTATGACATGCTTGTGAGCGTACTAACTCCTTACTACTGTTTCTGTTTTTTGTTTATCGATCTTGTAAGCATAACAGACTCTAATAGACCAGCATTGACATTTGTAACTACGTTTTAATGGGAAACAATGAATGCATGTTTTGTGATTTCTATCAGTTTAAACTTACTCCCAACTAGTTGGTTGTTTGAATGTATGTATTATGTTCTTTCTCTGTGTGGTTCAGACTTCCGATGAATTTGATTGAGAAACAACACCCAGAAATTATTCCTGAATCTCAACGTCGTAGATTTGCAAGTGTTGAACTCGTGAACAATAAGCTGCATAGATATCACCCTGAATTCGCACTTCATTAGGCCTTGAAACTGCTAGTATACTGCAACCTGATTTCTTGTGTCCAATTTTAGTGTCTGGCGTCTATATTTATACAAAGGGACGTTCTGATTTGATCAATTAGGCCTTCCCTGATAATAATTTGATGAGATCAAATCCAGATATGAAAGTGTCTGATCTTTTACAGAATGAGGAATGGGTGATACCTCCTGATTTTGCAGTTTTCTTTGGTGCAAATGAATTACCAGTGGTGGATTCTGGTGGAGATAGAAGAATTTGGTGTGGCAGTACTACAGGTACATTTTCTGTTGCTTCAGCTTGTGAAATTGTTAGACAAAAATATCCTGTTTTACAATGGACTAAACATATTTGGCACCCAAGCATCCATCCTAGTATATCTAGTAATGTGTGGAAAATTGTGAGAAGAGTAGTTCCTTCAGATGATAACATGAAGAAAAGGAAATTCCAGATTGCCTCAAGATGTCCATTTTGCAGAAATGATGAAGAAAACTTGGATCACATATTATGGTACTGTGATTACAGCCAAATTATCTGGAAATGGCTAGGAGGAATTTTTAACTTTATGAATCCATTCTCTCTAGAGGATATTCTCTCTTTTGCAAAATCTAAAACCCCAGCTGTGAAAGAGATTTGGAGGAATGTAGCTTTAATAACATTAAAAGAAATTTGGTTCTTAAGAAAAGAATTGTTTATGATGGAGAACAATGGAATTCTGACCTACTCTTCTTATGATCTACAGATCTTAAAAGCATTGAGCTTAAAGTGCAGAAGAGTTTGAATGATTCAGGTAAAAGAGATATTTTTTCATCTTCCAGAAGAGGATTGCTTGCTCATCTGCTGTGATGGAGCTTCAAAAGGTAATCCTAGAGCAGCAGGTTTTGGTTTTATTGGCAGAAACTGGAAAGGAGATGTAGTGGTTGCAGCTTCTGGTGGCATGGGGATTGCAACAAATTTCTTAGCTGAGATAATGGCAGTATTGTGTGCTGGTGAATGGGCTATATAGCAAACAATTTTTTGAAATAGTGTTTCAGAACAGACTCTAAGGGCTACCAATTTTTTGAAAGCTGTCGTCGATGGTTTTTCGATCTCATTTGTTTCTTTTTGGTTAGTGTTCTCAATTTGGCGTGTTTAGGGAAGTAACTCTCCTACTAGTTATCAGAACACTTTTGAGTCTATTCCAATTGCATTTGATGTATATCTGTTAAGTTTCGCAGTACAATGTTTCTCTACTTTCCAGATTTTATCTTTGTAGAGTTTTTTTTAGCCTAGATACATCATTTATTTCTCTAGACTTTATGTGTGGTTGCTGGAATTCCAGCCCAGGTCTCCTGACAGAAGCACCAGCAAAAATACTCGTAATGCTGCAATGTCGTAGAAGTTCTGAGCCTCCAACACTCTCAGTATGCCACCAATCCTGTGCAAACACAAATGGCACTTGTCAAGTCAAAACACATGCAATGGTACCAACTTAACTCAATAGTGTAAGAGCGTGTCAGGCGCTTTGGTTGCATGGCCTTGAAATCCACCATCAATTACTTGCCTCTGCAGAATGAAATGTGAAGGGAGTTAGCTTACACTAACATGTGAATCTCAACGTCGTAGATTTGCAAGCGTTGGATAATAAGCTGATGCATTTTACATCAGCAGTACTGGCCATTTCTTCAATGCCACGCATCACGAAGATGGCCAACATAGTGAGTACGGACAAGAGAGAGTAAGATATGAAGTCCTTCCTGTATCTGCAGCATCAAAATGGAATTGGTAAATTCACCACCCCATGGTGCCAAAACCACGGATTTTTTAGGAACAACTTCATTTCATTAAGCCTGTGCTGTGTGATAGAAAGTTGAGCTATTAGAAAAGCATAGATGAAAAGTACCTTGAGCCCACTTCCAAGATTTTTCCATGGCCTGCCTGGTTTACTAGCCATTTGCCGCTGCCAGTGTACTGCAAGTCTACATACCCACAACCCTTGTCTCGCCTTTGGAAGGAACAAACGTACCCCTTCATGCCAACGTAGTTATCCACCATCTGTAAGTGAGATTTTGGTCAATATAGTTTTTCTTTATAGAACAAAAACTAAATAAACATGGAATGTGATTTCAAGAAAGCAAAAAAAAAGTCGTCAAATAGAGTTAGTGATTTTAAAAAGCATAAACTATTATTTGTTTTTGGCCCATGCAGGTCTCGAACCTGCGACCTTCGCGTTATTAGCACGACGCTCTAACCAACTGAGCTAATGGGCCAAGTTGTTATTTAGAGCAGAATAAACTTAATTATAATATGTTGGAGGACGAATCCGTTTTCCAAATCGGTAAACGATGATGATGAGTATCTATCTGGGTGGGCATTGTATTTTCTTGGATCGAACTCGGCATTTCTTGTGCTAACAAAACTGAATTGTCCTCTTGGATTCGCAGTGCAATATCGGATCAACTCTAGGCTGAGCAAAATCTCTAATCAGGTATAAGTTCGAGAACACTATTCATGGCTAACTAGTTTAGCTAAATCCACGGTATATGTTACACTCAAACCCCATGCATATCAATCAATGCGCATTTCCCGATTCATAACCAACAAAGAAAGCTCTAATGGGAGACGGAAACTAATCTCACCCATCTTAACAACTTCATTGGCAATTGGTGGTGCATTCCAAGTAACGCCAATGGCCTTAGCTGAAGCTTGCACGAGGTCATTTATTAGAGAACGGTTTTTCGAACCAGGACTTCCTCCAGAAGATGCAGTAGCAAGAATTAGACAAACTTCAAAGTTTTCACCCGAAAAGATCAAAAGATGGATTGATTGTTCTTTGTGTTTTGAAATCAAAGTCTTCTTTGATTTTCTCTGTCAGAAAACTGCAAATTTATAAGGAAAACTTCAACAAGAAGGCACAAACATTTGAACTTGTACCATCTTCTGAAGGTTTGAATAATTAGTCTCAAGAATTCGATTAGTGATTGTATGTATAAATAGAAGATGAGGTGAAGTAGTAAATTACAATTACAAAGCAGTCCGAGCGACTTTGCAGCTTTCGCTCGCTCTTCCCAGTGTGACTCCGAACTATTTCTAATGCTACAGAAATGTACTACTAATTTACAATCAAAACTACATTTATTGACAACAATAGACAATGAATGGCTTGTGTATCTGACATATTGGAAAATCAATGGCTTTCCAAGGTTTCCCTGCAGGCATTATCATATATGGCTAGTTCATTTCCTCGTGAATCATATTTTCCGGCCACAGCTTGATGGAGAATTTTACTCATCTTTATCGTCATCGTTCTCATCATAGTTGAAAGGCAGTGGTACTGATTTGAATGCCCTATACTTGCCCACATTGTTCAAATGCTCATTCTCTAGCCTGATACATCAATCCACATATATTCAGTACAATTGCGTTGCAGAGAGTCAATTGAGAGTGTGATAAGAGTTATTAGTGCATTTTGGCTACAATGATGCAATGATGCAAGTTGAAGTGATTGCAACGTACCTAAAGAAATTCCATATGCCACGCCGAATGATCTCTAAACAAGCAAAGATGGTGACCATAGCTTCCATATGTAGAAAAGGAAGTTTAAAATTGAACACAGTTTGCAACCAGGCGAATCGAAGCAAGATATTCAGTGCCTGCATTTGAATTCCATGATATTTGTCAGTGATGTACAAACTGCATCAAGTCATTTGAGAATATAAGCTTATTAGTGTCACTAACGTAGTAACTTACGATGGCTCCGAAGTACACATTTTGTTGCGGGATAAGCAGTTTATCTCGCAAAAACCGATTCTTGGAGTTCTTCTGGAAAAGTCCCCAATCTAGAACAATATCCCAGTAAGTGCTAATAACAGCTGAAATTACTGAACTGAGTACTGCCAGCGTGAACCATGCCGTCGTGTTGTTTAACTTATGAGCTGCTCTAATGGCCACAGCAACAATTGTTGAGAAGTACTTTATTGCATTATATCCTTGCATTGCGTCTTTCTCCTCAAATAAACGGCGCAGGCACTGAAAAGCAGAACTAGCTATTTAGCATGAGAATGCGGGAAATATTAGATTTGGAGTGTGGACAAGAAACCTAAGCGCATTTCAGTAAACCAACCTGAAATAAACGGAACAAATATGGTATTGACGCTACGATGAAGTTGAAAACTTTGAAAACATCGCTCTTCTTGCAAGAGCTATCCCTGGATTTAAAACCTCCTCCACCGTAGTAGCAGATATAGTATTCAATACTCCTTATGGCTTGGACCTGAAAACAAAGAAGAAATATAGTTGGTACACTTCAGTTGTTTCCAGATAACGAATTTTAACGGATCGGTAATTAAACGTTGTGAACATCAAGAATAAGGATCTAACCTGGCTCGTTAACTGATCTGCCAAGAAAAAATCTGGTAGGAGAACCTGCAGGATTTTAGAAAAGAAACAGAAAAAGAAAAATCAATACACGGTTCCTACTATCTGACATTGCTATTTCTCAATGGAATGTAGTACAGTATATGGTTATTACCTTGTAAAAGGGAGCACAAATACAGTGGAACAAACAAACGAGTAAGAAATATCGACTTGAACGGTATACGATATTGAAGGGGCAAACCGTTACGGCAAACACAAACTGCACAGAGAGATATTTTCATATGTTAGTTTAAATAGTTCATCATTTCAATTATAGGCGGAATGCATTTTCGGAAAGATAGAGATAGTATCTTACAAGGACTAGCAGAAGCGGGACTAATTCGGTTAGGGTCTTGAAATCTTTGGTGTTCTTATCCATTTCCATATCTAAGTTTGCGAGCACGCTTGCCAGTGCAAGTGTTGCTAGAGCTGAGCTTATGAGGAAGACTTCCCTATAGCCCAATTCAGTTCCTTGCTTGAATCCAAATATGAACGGATAATTCACCCGGTAACGTCTCCAGACGTAGATATTCATTGCGTACATGAGCATATGAAGGATAATGAATCCAAATAAACTGCAAAAAAAAAAAACAAGGATTTGTTGAGCATATGAAATTATGAACAGAGTTTTACAGAATCCTAATCAATTCAGAAAGGAAATTTTCACTTACCTGTAGAGGGGAAACAAAGTTTCCATGTACTGCGTACTCCCTTCGGTGCCTAATATGTTACGAGCACGCACAATCAATATAAGAGATGCCAAGAGAGCTAAAGCGCATCCGGCAAAGAAACCCAGGGAAAATGTAGTTCTATGCCTTTCTCTCTTTGCAGCTGGTCTCAGAATTCTTATGCCTTTGCTACGATTCGCATTTGTAAAGTGTTTGATAAAGGTAGCTTCCACTCTCTCCATAAGCCTAGTAACCTGAAATGCGCGATAAACCAAATAACAAAAATTAATTCATAGTGATTGGAAAAAGGAAGACAAACACGGACTTTTAATGCGCGGCGGGCGGGCGAACATACCCCGTCAAAACTGCCAATGTAGGAGTTATCCACCATCTGTAAGTAAGATTTTGAAGCGTTTCTTGAAGAGATCTTGTCATACTTCTTCATGATCTTTGAAAATGCCAAGACATTCAAAAAACTGTTTCGCAGAAACAAAAAAAAACTAGTTCAAATTAACAAACTGCAAACGTAGAACGATTCTTGATTGTAATCGACATGACAACACAATTTAATTTGTTACCTGAAACTCTTCAAAAGTCGAAGTTTCGAATAGAACTCGACGAAAGCTCGTTGAAGTTGTTGTTCAACTTTCTGTAGGTTCTCTCTTCCGAAAGTAATCTCGTTGTTTTTATTAACTTTAAGCATTCCCTTTATGGTTGATCGTGGTGTATCAAGTGTATTGTTAAAGGTCACGCGATTAAGGACATCTAATGAAGCTGGTCTACTAAAGATCATCTTCTTTTCTTTCATTTCGCCAACTGCATCCGTGCTAGTCGAATCAATGGACCCGGCGCCACCAAGAACAGAATCATCCGCGGACTCCTCGGATTGGTCAGTCTCTTTAATAGCATCCATATGTGGCATTCCTGCATCAACATATGCACACATTCAATAATTCGATCACTTTGGCATTAGAGCTGTATTGGAACGTAATGACATATCATGCATATAAAATAGTTCGATTTTGTGCACACTCTCATTAATGTTAACGTGACATTTTATTTATCCTGTGATTCAATTCCGAGAGTCACTTCGATAAATTAACAACGTTGGAACCAAAAAAAAATTATTATTTTGAAGAAATTATTAATTTATCGAGTTAAAATTTAACTTATCCAAAAGAGAATTTTATTATTTTAACGAAGTAACGAGGAACGACATTTTTACCATAGTGGTTAAATTTTGGGGGTCACGGTAATTCGTGGGATCTACGTAGAAATGATTTTATTGTTTTGGTTAATTAATTGGTCTGCCATTCTGTAATGCACTGATGATTGGACTGCTCACCAAAAAGAAAAAGTTTTATCTTTTTGATAACCTTAATGCAAGATTAAACTACGAATATTAAACTGATTAATTTGGGAAAATATTGTGTATACCTTCTTTGGATACATTTGATGATCTGCTGTTTGATCTAGCGGTACCAGTCGGCGAAGGAATAGTAGTAGCCGGCGAAGCAACTCTAGGAGAAGTAAGTGAAACAGCAGCAGCAGAAGCAGCAACACCAGAAGCAAGCTCATTCATCTCGACAGACCAATTGACGAAATGATGATTAGTTCCATCAGGATTCTCAACTTTAATCCTGAAAGCAATTAGTGCATCCATTTGTTTGTTCAACAAATCAGCTTCTTTCATAACTTCCTCAACTTTGTTTTTATAAAACTTGTTCACTTTGTTGAATTCATCATCTAATCTTCTGAAATACACAAGTTCGTATTCAGCTCCAACGTCAGATGACTTCAAAAACTTGGTTTCATAATGATGATCATGATTTGGCTGATTATGATCGACAGCAGTGACAAGAATGACTTGATCTTCAATATCACCATGATCTGCTTCTCCTGATACTTTAACACTAGGACTTCTTAAATTACTGTATCTTCTGCTAAGACTAGTAAGACCACTGAAAGATCTGTACAGACTCATGGTTCGTTTCAGGGGTGAAGGATGATGTGGTTTATGTTTATGATTAAAATCTTGAATATCTTTTAAAAGGGTTTTCATATAATCATAATTCATGTACGCTTCTTGCCATTCTGGCACCATTTGAGACTTGAATTCTTTCCCGAACTTCATCGTTAAGAACTTTTAGCTCAGTTAATCTCTTAAGTCTGGAAGGGTTGTTCTGTATTTTGCTTGGATTGAATATATCCAGATATATAGAATCTCCTGTGCTTATCAAAGACAGGGAAAATGAATAGAAAAAAGATGAAGTAGATGAGAAATTTGATGAGTTTTTTTCTTATGTGAGATTTGATTATTATATAGCAGGGAAATGTACAGCAAGGAAACAACAGAGAAAGAGGGGGGTATATCATGTTTGAAAAGTTTCAACCCAACAGTTCTTTTGTTCTGAGATTTTTCAACGGGTACAGTTTTGTTTTGTTTTTTTATATTATTTCATGGATGGCAACTTGCATGTCAGAATATTCTTTCCACGTAGCTAGCTTTTACTGTTAAGAGAGAGGAGAGAGGGGTTTGGGTTTCTACGGAGAGGCGACTGTTTTTTTTTTTTAATCAGTACAGGTAAATATTATATCCAAGAAGCTTACTTGAGATAAGCAAAAGATTATGCGAAAAAAGAATTGGCCGCTCCATTTATTCTCAATTGGTTTTGAGTTGGATGTCTATGGAGAGAGTTAAGTAGAGATACAAAGCTAACACGCCCTCTCATGTGTGACAAATAGCCTGCTCTGATACCATGTTAGAATACGGGCATCCAACTCAGAACCAATTGACAATGAGTGAAGTGGACCTAAAGATTATAAACCGCAGGATCTTAAATTACTCAGATAATATGGGACTAATAATCTCATTTGCAACAAAGACATTGAACAAATTCCCACCGAAAATGATTTGATCCCTATGACGATTTCCTCGATATTCCTCGTGCTACGTTTGAAAGCAACAATGTTTCTTTGCTTCTAAAGAACTCATATAAGGTATAAAATCCCATATAACGGTCTCTGTGTTTCCCATGCCTTATTCTGCAACTAGCTAGCAAGATATGTCATTACTGTAACCAACCATTGCGAAAATAACAGCATTGAACCTTGAAAAAATGACTACGACTGCAGTGACAAAAAGAACCTAGTTTAATTGGGGGCTAGGGATTTTAATTGGGGGCCTTGCACTAGAGGACAAAAAAGGTCACCCCACCCTAATTTTGGTCACCCATTATCAACATAATTTCTAAATGGCTAAAATGTCCCTGAATAATTAGTACTAAAAATTAATTAAGTTAATTAGTGTGGTAATTGTGTTTAGATTAATATCTGATTTTGGGATAAAAATTTGGGGAGATTTTATTTTTGAGTTTTTATGTGTTGAGAAGAAGAAGAGGAGTTTTGAGAGGAAAAACTAGGGTTTTTAGAAATGAGTGATTCAAGTGGAGGGAATGAGGTTGGTGAAGGTTCAAATAACAACCATGATTGTGTTGATGGTAAGATTGTCTCAACTAATCCTATGGATTGGATGTTTGATGAAGAGATTTTAATAGAGGAAGCCATGAATAATTGTGCAAATGAAGAACCTATTGCTCAAAATGAAGGAACCAATCCTCGAAATGAAGAACCCGGAGTCAAAACAATCAGGTAAACTTCCTATACTCTTCAAATCGTCTGAATGTTGGTCCAAGTGGTCGATTCATGGTCACTATGGAACTACTCAGAGTGAGGGTCGTTATAGTCATGTGTTGTATACACTAACGACCCTAAGGAATCGTCAGTCTGTTTACACTCACGGAGACGACTCTAACCTGCAAATTTTAATGGTGATGAAAAATCGTCAAGGTGGTGTGTTAAACAATGACGAATCTTTTTAGTAGTTCACCTGGAGTCGTTATTTAATTCGTTTAATACCCGGACGACTCTCGAATCCAAACTCTCTGTAAAAAACGCAAGTTTTTGTGTTTTTGAGTCGTCATAGGGATATTCTGATATACTGACGACACTAACCAACCATTAATAATTTTAGTTAGAGTCGTCACTTTCGATATTTATATACCTTAACGACCCATACTGTTAATTTTTAAGATTTTTGATTTCACATAATCATTTCATTGAATCGTAAAAAGCATACATCTTGCATAGCGTTGCATTGAAGGAAATGAAATACAATAGATAATAACAGTGCACTTAAACACTTAACCATAAAGGTTGTAATTATAGGTAGTGCCTTCCAAGATGAGGTAGCAATCGTCGAACTCAAAAAAAATTCCACGAAGCACCTCGTATCGGGCATACGCCTTCCCCAACTGAAAACGCAAAACAAAAACTTAGTTAGTATTGTTAAAAGCTTTCGATAAGTTGACCTCTTGTTTAAATACTTGCTCTTATAGCACCCAACATATTGGGTAAGGCTTCCCTTACGGTCTTCATTTCTCTTTTGAAAGTTTCACATTCGAAGAATATCTCCTCGAACCGTTCCTTGACGAGTTTCAAAGACCTTGAGTTACAATTTCCGTCTAACGCCACAAAAACAATGAATACACGGTTCCACCAATAATCCGATGTTTGATCAATGTCTTTTCCTAGATCTTGAAAGTGGTTTGTGACTGTCAACCAAGCTCTCACAATGGCGCAATTCTCTTCGGAAGTGTAGGGAGTAGCCATGGTGTTTCCTTTTTTATTGCTTTTAGATGATAAATGAATGAGAATGAATGTGAAGGTTGAGAATTATGGTTTGGGTGAAGAAGGGGTGAGATATGGGTCTCTATTTATAGAAATTCTAGAACCAACAGTCATTTTTTTGAAATGTTTACCGTTGCCCGACTCAACCACTTTTGGTGAATTCAAAATTAACATTAACTTCTAAATGGGTCGTTACAAGATATACTAACAAAGTGACGACTCTTGGACATCAAAAGAGTCGTCTTTCTGTTATGTTTATTGGTTGACGACTCTACTATCAAAGAGTCTCTGTTTTAAGTGACATTTAGAGTCGTTAATATGACTTTCACCAAAAATGACGACTCATACCAAATATTTCAAATAAACATTAGAATCGTCATTGGTATATCTAAAACCCCTGACGACCCTTGTTGGGAATATACTATCTGAAACTCGTTTTATTGAATTGAAAAAAAACATACATGTACTATGAAATAAAATAGAAGGAAAAGACATAAAATAGTTCAATACATTGCGCTTGAAAACCTAAACGAGTTTAATTATATGCGGCGAATTGCCATTCGCTTTCCTCCAAGAGACTATAGCAGTCCTCGTGCAAAAACTCATGCTCGTACTTTAATTCGTATTGGCTGCGACCCAAAGAGTACTGGAAAAAAAATTAAGTTAGTTTTGTTGAATACAAATAACCAAACAAATAATTTTTGATGAACGGCCAATTGATTCAAAAACTTACTTTATCCATTCGAGGTTCGTTGGGAAGAGCTTCAGCCCGATCTTTCAATTCATCTCTCAGCAATACGCATTCATTGTATAAATAATCGTACCTTTCCCTTATCTGCTGGAGCGTCCTTCTATAACAATTTCCGTTTAGTGCTTTAAAAACTTTAAATACGCGTTTCCAACAAGCATTGGATGTTTGATCCGTTTTAAGGTACGGATCTCTGGTTGGGTCGTGGTTACTGGCGATCCATTGCCCTCTTTCAAAGTCGTGCTTCGTGACCATGGTGTGTGCTCTAACAATAGGAACATCTTCCATATTATTGAACGGAGTTGGAGCCATTTTTGGTGTTTGAAAGTGATGGGTTACTGATTTGGGAATATTGAAAGTGATGGGTGAATTACTTTGAAAGGGATAGGTCTCCTTTTACAGGAAAAAAACACCCAACAACTAGTTTTTTTTTTTTAAAAACGGTTACTTTTTTTCCAACTTCGCAATAACTGCTTGTATTAGTCAAAGTCGTCGTTGCTTTACAAAATTTGCAATAACTTCGTATAGAGTCGTCATGTTAGATATATATACAGTGACGACTCAAGTTGAAAACTGAACAGAATGGTGTATATTTGTCAATATAGAGTCGTCATCGTTTAAGTTTGGTCATCCATTTTAGAAAAAGGGTCGTTGTCATGCTAAAACTCACCATGACGACTCAATAACAGAGTTTCAGGCAAATAAGTCGTTAACCTCTACAATAAGGTGACGACTTTGGGGGTCGTCGTTCTGCAAATGTAAAGGTGACGACCCTTTAAATGGGAAATAAAAAAAATAAAAGAATCGTCATTTTAAAATCTTATAAATTGACGAGTCTGTAATGACAACTTTTTACTTTTTCTGTAGTTGGTTGTACATCCGAGCTCTCAACCTGAACCCGTCTCCACTATCGGTCCGGAAACCTCCCAACACTATATGACTGATTTGGTACGTTTTTATTGTTTGAATCGATGTATATCGGTTTGAAAATTGGTGAACTAGTGTTCTCAATAACGTCTTATTTGTTAAATGTAAACGTGGAAAACTAAGGCTGAGGTCAAGGAATGGATTATTTCCAAGGCAAAAGAGAAGATGTGTGTAGTTGTTCAAAGCAAACACGTCGATTTTAAGCAAATGGAGATGGTATGCGAGAGAGCGGGGGATAAGGAAGAAAGTCATAAAGGGAAGAATTACAAGTATGAGAAGAAGACGACGAGGGTCTACAAAACTTCGTCGAAGAAGATTCAATGCCCGTTCAAGATTGTTTTCAAAAGTCGTCTTGAAACTCATCTATGGAGTTTGTATAGTATACCGGATGGTCATCACAACCATCCTCCACCTAAAAGTCTTTTAGGACACCCAGCATATGCCCGATTGAAACCTCATCAAATGGAAAAGGTCCGGCAGATGAAGGGATGTAGGCCCCTTAAGATCCTAAATGCAATAAGGGCGGAAGATAAGACAAAAATCAGAGTGGCTGGCAGAAAAACTTAACTACGCCATGCAAACAAGGGTGGGTCCGGGCGAGAAAGTGACTCATATTTTTCTTGCCCATCCTAGGATGGTGGATTTGGCTCATTGTTTTTATCAAGTCTTGTTCATAGATTGCACCTATAAGACTAGCAGGTAAAACATGCCTATGTTGAACGTGGTTAGTCATACTTCGGATAAAAAATCATTCATTGTTGCATGGTGCTTTATGGAAAAAGAAGAAATAGAGGACTATGTTTGGGCTTTGGAACAAGTGAGGTTGATTTACCGTGGCGAAGAGACACCGCAGGTTATATTTACAGATAGGGATTTTGCATTTATGAGTGTCGTATGTCAAGTTTTTCCACTTGCTCAACATTTCCTTTGTACTTGGCACATCCAAATGAATCTTTTTTCTAATTGCAAGAATCATATCCAAAAGATCAAACCTGCGAAAGGGTAATCAACGTTCCAAGGAGGAAGACGGGCGTCTAATTCAACTTTCAAAAAACGAGAGAGCGGAAGAGAAGAGGAAAGATAAGGAAAAATATGATGAAGAGGAAAATCTATGGAAGGATTTCTTAAAAGATTGGGACCATTTGGCTCATTTGAAGACTGAAGTAAAGTACTATGCTAATTTGCAGAAGGTTATTGATGATTGGAGTACCGATCATAAGAATGTGGTTGACTATTTCCTATAAACATGATTGAATCCTTGGAAGGAGAAGTTTGTTTATGCATGGACCAATAACTACAAGCACTTCCAAAATGAGTCCACGAGTATTGCAGAGCAGTCCCACGGACGTTTGGAAAAAATTCTTGAACTAAACACTGGTGGGGTAGTTACGGTACAAGAAGCTATTCACGAGCACGCCGAGAATGATCTTAGCAAGATAGTGACTCAGATGGAGTATAGTGAAGACCGTTTTATGATGCAATACATAGAAGACAAAGAATTGTTACGGGGGGTTGCAAACCAAGTATCATGGTGGGAAATAAAGCATATGATGACTGAACTTAACAAATTTCGAGCAAATGCTTCCAATGGAAAAGTGATTGAATTTAATTGTACAACAGAGACGTGGCTTGGTCTCCCGTGTAAACATAAGCTTGGTGGGTACAAAGTGATCATTCCTCTCAAAGATATCGATCCATTTTGGAAGCAACTTTCATTCATCCCAAATCCCACAGGAGCCGCTGATGAGCAATTTGGAGACTTGGAGATTGGCAAGTACATCAATGAGAAATATCGAAAAATGAATTGTGCAGGAAGACAAATATTGGTTTCTAATTTGTGGCCGGCTGCTCGTAAGAGCTTGGGAGTAAAAGAAGAACCAATCAAACAAAAACCACCGGGTAGACCAATAACTAAAAAGTCGTTCAGATAAACTATGAATGCGGACAAGAGCTGCACAAGTGACCCATCACGTCATGAGTATGTCCAGGCACAATATACGGAGTATGAGAACTCTTTCCTCCCCAGGGCAAGGGGTCGGGGAAAAAAGCAAGATTTTACCCAAAGTGAAATAGAAGTGAAACAGGAGGCAGACATGGATGTAGAGCATGTGGTCGGTACCCAGCAAAGCCAAACGAGCGGAATGGTGACGATAAGAGGAATAAAGGGTAATCCGCGCACCCCTGGAGATTCCCAAGGAAGACCACATCGTGTTGCTTACACTTTGTATAAAGAGTATACCGATCAACTTCCTCACGTCATCTTGGATCACCTTATATCCACCGACGACGTTGACGGCGATGGAAATTGTGGTTACCATGTTGTAACAGAACAATTAGGGCATTTCGACGAGGTCGACGAACTTAAGCTCACCCAAATCGAATATGCAAGAAAAAAAAATGGCAGAAAAACTCGTTGAGGACAAGCAACTCTATTTGACAATGCTCATGGATGGAGATCCAAAAGAGAGGGAGTTGAAGTTTAGGGAGTTGGTTTCAAACGTGAAATGGAGGAAGGGGTCGAAGAAGGACGGTTATAAGTTTTGGATGCAAATGCCTTTTGGTGGTCAACTTTTAGCGGACACATTCACTTGTGTTGTAATTGTATTCAGCAAAGGCTTCCCCAGAGCATCTTGTATGTACGTACCCTCAAAAAATAGGTGCGAGGGGGCGATAAAGAAAGGAAGAATTGTGATGGCACATGTCAACCATAACCATTACATAGGATTGAAGATTTCCGAAGAATGTCCTCTACCACGGGTCTATGGTGATTGGGGAGAGAACACCAAGGAGTGGACAAACCAGTATGAGTATGGAATGAACATTTGGAATGCTATGGACCCAACCCTGATTTACTTAGACATGGGCGATGAATCGTGATAGAAGATGTTTATTTTGAACTTTGCATTGCATTTTTAAGCATACTTTTTGACAATGGTTGTATCTTGAACCCAGGTATTTGTATTTTGAAGAATACTTAATGAATACAATGCGTTTTTATCTTGCGACATAAATGTTTTTCACTGTTGTTTCTTTTGATGTTCTCATGTATGTTTCTGCCATATGGAATCGTCATTGAATCCCTATATACCTTAACGACACATAGCTGCCATTTAGTGAATATTTAGTGTCATTTACCACGATAACCATATACCTTAACGACCCTTAGGGTTACAATTTTGATGTTCTCCTATATGTTTTAGACATCTAGAGTCGTTATTGCCCACCCTATATACCTTAACGACCCTTAGGGTTAAAATTTTGGTTTTCTCTTGTATGTTTTAGACATCTAGAGTCGTCATTGAATGACTCTATACAATAACGACCCTTATGATTAAAAATATTGGTGTTCTCCTGTATGTTTTTGCCATTTAGAGTCGTCGTTGCCCAACTATGTACCCTTATGACTCTATTGGTAAAGTTTTTGGTGTTCTCCTGTATGTTTTTTCCATATAGAGTCGTCATTGCATCAGTCTATACCATAACGACTACTGATACGAATTTTGGTGTTCTCTTAAAAATAAGTAAGGGTCGTTCGGTTTATTATTTATAGAATGACGACTCTCTGAATAATGCCATCAACGTATCTTTTTGTGTACACTTTTTCCCCAAAAAAAAGCCGTTGGGATATTTTCTATATATAGAGGAAGCCATCGACTACCAAATTTAATTGAAAACAACCTCACAAAATATTTTTTTCAATGGCAACTCCGTCATCAACTAGCAATTCAATTGAAAACATACTTAGAAGATGCAAGCGACCAACCAGATCAATATTGGCAATGGAAGAAGAGATACGCAAAAGAACCATGCGACCTACTAAAAAACCATTCACTCCATCGTCATATCCTATGAAGGAAGAAGAATAGATGCTCGAGGCCAAAAAATGAGGCGAAGAACAAGCCCATCTCCGGGAAATATTCAAGCAAGTCGAGGAAGAGACCGAATGGGTTAAAAATTATTACATCGTCAAGGATCTTCTCGAAGAACATCAACATGATAGTATATTTTGGAGTCAAGTTGGTTGGAGTCCTTTCGTTAATTACTACAATAAATTACGCTATGATTATGAACCGTCCCACATTCGTGATACGACGATTCACGTTATGAGATTGTGCACCAAGTACAACGAGTTTCTCGCGAGGCACAAACGAGATAGGCGTGCAGCCCAGGATGCATATACCAAATGGAGAGGAAAGCCGTTTTATCACATCGAAGCCGCAGTGGTAGTTCAATGTCGCACCGAGAAATGAGTAACATGTAATTTGTTGAGAAAGATTTTTGATAGACTTGATGTATGTAGTTTCAACTAAATGGAGTTTACAATTTTTCTGAATAAATGTAATTTATCTTCATTCTGAATAAGGGTCGTTATCCACCTACAAGTTCCAAACTGACGATTCTAGAGTCGTCAATATATTTGTTTCTATCCTAACGACCCTTGTTGTGTCTTTCAAAAAATCCGACCGTTGGGGTTTCCTTTTATAAAATACACCACCTACTCTTGAGAAAATGTCCCAAAACATTCCATTTTCTACCAAAATACTTAAACTTTTAGTGGCAATGGCGGAATGGGAACCGTATGAAGATTTGTGTCTCGTTAAATCGTTTGCTAATACGTTTCGTGAACGTCCAAATGAAATCTATTCAATGTTTTGGAAGAGAGTTAAGGAGTTCTTCTACGGGCGTACCGGGAATCCTAATAACCGCAAATGGAGGGATTTGGAATTTCGATTCAACTACATTAAACGTGCAATGCGAGAGTACGTAAAAGTTAGAAATATGGTGTACGACCATCATCCACGAGCTCCTTTTAGGGAAAAAGTGAGTAATCCCATAATATTTATACTTTTCTCATGGTTCAAACTTACTAACGTATAACATTCCTCGTTTAATTTCAGCTTGAACGTTTCAATGGGTTATGGACAATACGTAATGGGGAAACTAAGTTCATTCACCATAAAGAATATACAACGTTGTATCGACGAGCAAGAAGGTTCATTGACAAACATTTGATGCGTCAGATTCTTGATTACCCTTACTAGCTCTTCTGTAATGCTAGATTTATGTAATGTTATCTTCTTATTGAAATCCATGGCCTTTCTCCTATTAGTTCAAAGTTTATACAAAGAGTCGTTAGTCTCTTAAGTCTACTTACAACCCTGTTGTGAAAGGTATAGTCGTTCACTTAAAACTAATACATTGACGACCCCTTCACTAAATTTTTTAAGCAATCTCCTGGAAGTTTTCCTAGGAAAGAGTCGTTATTTGGATCTAAATATCAAGATGACGACTATTGTTCTGAAAAAAATTAAAAAAGTTAGGTTTAGAGTCGTCAGCTTGATAAAAATAGAGTGAACGACTCTTTCGTTGAGATGGTAAAATCCAACTCATCACATTTAGGGTCGTTATTCTACTATATTTAAAGCTGACGACCCCTACTCTACATATTGTATAATATTGTCTGATTCAGAGTCCTACAAAATTATAACAAAGATACTTGTAAACATCCTTCTAAAATCTTATGAAAACAAAGTAGTTTCAACAAACCATCCAAACCAAACACATAAGTTGTTTCAACAAACCATCCAAACCAAACACATCAGTTGCATCTAAGAAAAGTTAAGAAACATAAGTTCAAGTCAACAGTAAAATGAAACATAAGTTCAATTCGACGGTAACATCTCCTCACTCAAGACCACCATCTCGACCTCGACCTCCTCTTTACATCCTTGACCTGGAAACTCTCCGGCTTCTCTTAGGAGGACCCTGAGTTGCACTGCCCCCTGGGGAACCACCATCTTCTCTAGCACCTTGTTCATCATGAGGTTGGCTACATTGTCCCTGTTCAGCACGTTCTTGTGTTAGCTGGCTACGTGTTTTCCGGGTCCTCTTACCTTCCTTAGCTAGCTCAGCAAACATCTTCTTTGCATTGGGATTTTCAATGTTCCTACAGTAATCATCATACCGACGTTGCTTCTCAGGATCAAACACTTCCCCTTTGTCAGCCGAGCAACACAGTCCCTTGATAAAAAGCTTCATTCGTTCCCTCTATATGCATTCAAATACCAATTCACATTAACTAACTTATATTTGTTTGTAGATGAATAACATAATTACCAAAATAAATACTCACCACTAGTTTAAGAATGGTAGTATCATCTCTAGTGTCAGCTTGAGAAGCAGAGGTGGATGCTCTGTTGGTCCTCTTACCCGTAGTCTGATCTATCCGTATCACCCGACCGTGGGAGAAGCCTTCGTACCATGCATAGTAATATGTTGTTTCCTCGTGACCTTCATTGACATGCACCCAATCTATGATGTCTACTATCCTAGAGTGTCTAGTATTCCAATGCTTGGTATCAGGTTCAGGTTCGTAAACCACCTTTATGTCCGACACGTCAGCCTCGCATTTGTCCAACTTGTGCTTGAACGGAGGTACATAGTCGTCATCTGGTAAATCTTGAATAAACTTAAGTTGACGCATGATTCTCATCGGATTATACATTGAAAAACCGTATGGGTGAAACAAAGGGCCATGGTAATACACGGCATCTTCCATTACGCCAACTCTACCATCCTTATACGGATTAAAGATGACCTCTTTCGCCGTGACGTTGTCCAATTTTTGGCGCATTTCTATCAACGCATCAGTTTGTTCCTTATCCTGAGAACCGGTGAACAACTATCGGGTTCCTGTTGGACTACCTTCGCTCCATTCTGGGTTGAGTTCCACGTCTTCATTATCTTTGAACAGTGAGGGGAAATGATCATAAATTCACACCTATAACAAGCATATTTGAAAAATTTAAAACAATCAAATAAACATAAAAACATTATGTTAAAAAAAAACACATAAAACACAACTTTCACCAATCCAAATACCTGGACTAGAGCCAAATTCCCATTAATTTGAGAAGTTCGTTCCTGAGATGCCAGGGTAAGCTGACCATTCAAATGTGTTACTATGGCAGTCCCCCAAGAGTACTTGTTCACATCTTCCAAGGGATCCAAAAGCTGAAGAAGGTTGGCGCTGACCCTATTACCTTTGATGTCGGGAAATATAACCGACGCAAGGACGTACAACAAATACCCAGCTGCCACATAATGACATTCCATATCAGACAGACCATCTTTTTCTTTGCTTAGTGTATCAGAAAACATCTCCTTAATCTCTACAAGTTTGAACTCTTTCTTCGAGTATTTAGTTCCCGGCAAGAAAAGCCCATCAGTCTTCTCTTTATCCCACCCAAACAAGTTACTGGTCAATGCATAAATTTCATCCCAACTAAGCCTTTTCTTGAACTTTTCATTGGTTAATTTACCTTCGACCTGCAGCCCTAATATCTGTTCGGCATCATCAGGAGTCACTGCCATCTCGCCAAAAGGGAGTTGGAATGTGTCGACTTCACCGTAATATCTTCCACAGAAACTAGATACTGCGACCTTGTCATACGCATCACAGAGTTCAAAACGGCATTATACAAACCGGAGTTTTCAACATACTCTCTAACTCTTACACATTCACCTTCTAGAGACCACAACTCCATATTCGTAAAAGAAGATTGGTGCCTGGAAAGACGTGTGGCATTCTTATGATCCTACAAAAAAGAAACATGCAAATATAAAAAAAGAAAAAGAAAGTTAACATCAACTAATCAGATAACAAGCAAAGTTGGGATTCTTACAATTGTCTCATAGATGGTATGAGCCCACGATCCGGGATATCCATCTCTAGGTTCTCCTCTAGGTTTCCCATTGCGAATAGGTTCCTGCAACAAACGAGTAGCGGGAACGTGTCTCGCGCTGGGTGCAATATCCGTTCCATCCTTCTTTACCCTCTTTGCCGGCTTCGGCTTTTCATTCTCTTTCTCCTCCTTATCACCAACATCATTTCCTTCATCCTTTTCATCATCCTTATCACTAGCATCATTACCTTCATCCTCTTCATCCTCCTTATCACCACCATTATTACCTTCATCGCCTTCCTCCTCATCATCACCACCATTACCATCATCAGAATGATCACCACTACCATTATCTTCATCATCATTATCACTCTCTTCTTCCTCATCTTCTTCTTCACCTCGTACGGGAGGATCTTCTTGTATCTCTTATATCTCTTCTTCTTCATCATCGCTACCATTAGCGTAAATAACAGGAGAGGATGATCCCGACGAATCCGACAACTCATTACTTTTGTCTCTTGTTTCGGTGATAGAAAATGCTACCTCACTTGGCTTTTTTTCCGCGTAATGGTCCGGCAAGTAAGTATTTATCGTGTCGGGGAGCTTTGGAAGGAGGAGTTATCATCATTGGAACCTTGTCTTTGGTCTTCTTGGTACTATAGTCCAAACACCAAAAAAAAACCCCAATAAGATATCAATTTTATGGTATCAGTTAAAGGGTCGTCAGTGATATTATCTATAAAGAAAACGACCCTTCAATATAAGGTGACGACTCAAATATATGTAATGACGACCCTCCCAAATATTTGGACAGAGAAGGTGATTTTTTTTCTTACAGGGTCGTTATCGTGTAACAATGGTTCGTCATAAAGGCAATGACGATTCTACAATTTGGGTTGACAACTCTATGGCATATTGCTAATTGACGACTCTATGGGACCTAAGATGACGACACTACCATTTTTTGTAACAGAAGGTTGTTCGAGTTCCATCAAGAGTCGTTAACCAATGAAAAAGGGTCGTCAAACCAGAGTCGTCATCTTGAACCTAATACACTAACGACTCTATTCTAGGGAAAAAATTGTTGAAGTGGCAGAATTAGGGTCGTCATCTTCAACCTAATACAGTAACGATTTTTCATAGAATCCGCATGCAAATGAAAAGTCGTTATGGGTTTCAATTTATATACTAACGACTCTTACACTGAAACTGCTAATTTTCAGTTACCAAACTCAATTTCACAATCAAAACACAACAACAAATCGAATAGAAGGTGGGTTTTAGTTCACATACCTTCTAATTGGAACCATTTCTTTCTTGGGTTTCGATTTTTTGGGTTTGGGAATTCTTCTCTCGTATACTTTGCCTTTAACCGTATCTACGAGATTAGGGATTTGAAGTGCTTTTCTAGCGGTCTGCTTTGTACGAGCCATGTTTGTAGAAGAATTTAATCGTCGATTAAAGTGTTATCATCGACGATTACGCGATGAATCGGTTGAAGACAAAAAAAAACTTCGGAGGAGTCGTTAATGGTGGAGAAGAGAAAGGAGAGGAGAGGAAGATGAAAAGAAGAAAGAGAAACTAATTTTCTCTTTTGATTTAGGGTATACGAATTGGGGACCTAATTAAGATTATTAATTAGAGTTAACTAATTTTTAAAATTTAAATTTAAAAAAGGGTAAAATAATATTTTCATTTTCGGTTTAATACGCCCTTCAAAAATTTGGGGTGCAAATAAAATGTCTAGGCCCCAATAAAATCGATGGCCCCCGATTAAACTTGGAAAAATAAGTAAAGACTGTAGCGGGAAAGGGATCACAAACGACAGAACCTAGGGTGAAGACAAGTACTATAAAGTCTAGACTCCTAAAGACCTATTAAGGCACGTGGTCGTAAACTACAGAACTTTGCATGCATGTATCTACCAAACCACAAGCACGCCACCCTACACAGCTCATCAGTTATGACCTGACTGCAGCGGCGCCACTCCCTGTGTGCATAAGTCATTACTCCGCCTTTACTGGGAAGGAGATGGATGGATTCTGTGTGCATGTCATTGTCAGCACAGTGGATAGAAACATACCGGAATAGCATTTCTTCTCAACTAACTTTTCTTGAGTCATTCTTGTCGTATCAAATCACTCGGTTTGACTCAGTAGTCAACAATAGTTGGTCTAACAAAGTGACAGTTTGTATTATAAAAAAATATAGCTCTAAATACAAAAAGACCGAAAAAAAAAAATATCAATAAAAATTCAGAGATGGAAATAAATAATCCACTCCCACTTTTAGATCCTAATGTTTTTTATTTATTTTTAAGAAAGTACTTTCAAAACCTATATATGTCAATAATTTTTGAAACTAGTACTTGATAAAAAAAAAAAAAAATTTTTATCCAAAGCACTTCCAAAATTCCTCAATTTTCAAAAGCTGAGGTGGAGGAGCTTTTAAAAGCTATAAAAGCATAAGCTTTGGTCTCACCTAAATTTAATGTTTGATTTATGTTTTTTATCTCTATTTAATTTTATAAATGACAAAATTACCCTTAAATTTATATACAATCAATTTTTTATTTCTTATATTTTGTTCTTTAAATATTATTACTCCCCCCGTTCCACTTTAGATGAGTGTCTAGGGTTACTTTTTTGTTCCACATTACTTGATAGTTTTCATATTTTCACCACAAAACTACCAATAATACCCTAACATTTTGTCTTGAAACCATAAGTTTATTTTTAAATACACTAATAGAAATTAATGTTTGAAGACATTTCTCAAGGGCATAGATAGAATTTTTTTATATCTCTCTCTATTTCTTAATCTACGTGAAAACTCCCAAAACATCATCTAAAGTGGAACGGAGGGAGTACTTTTTATTTTCAGATTATTTTATATACCATTTCTTTTAATTTGTCAATAATAAAAATAAAAACAACTATTAAATAATCATTTTATTTTAGTTTGACTTTTTGTTTGAAAAAATATATATATATATATTAAAAAGTGGCTAAGTAAAATAATTTTTTTAACAATCATAATAATAGTGATAGTAAATTTAATATTATATATATATATTTATATTTATATTTAATTGTAAAAAATTAATTATTTTTAACCCAAATAAAATTGAATAAAACTATTTTCAGATATATGTCTGTTTTTGTCATTTGCTACAACAACAATGGTTGAATCTCATATTGTACCAAACACACTTTGATTGCTTTTTTAATCAGCTTTAACTTTAATTAATTTTTTACCAAACGTCTAACTGCTTTTTTCTCACAGCACAACACAACAACGCACAGCAGAAAAGTGCTTTTACAAAAGCTGCAGCTATACCAAACTAAGCCTAAACACTTGACGTGGACACTTGATCCGGGGACCAGAAAGATCATCTTTTGTTGAATTATTTTTCCTTTTAAATACGAGTGTATAAATTAAGAGGACCATTCTGTATACGGAGATACAAGTTAACATGACCTAAACTATTAATAAAAGGAGTTTTCATACGATGAATACATTCTCAATCTTAACTATTGTAAAGGATTGTACAATAAATAGACTAGTGGACGTATAGACATTACACAGACTGTAACGAAGTCCTAGGCTATGTCTCGTAAATCTACAAAATGATATGCTTCATTGACCTCCCAAACTATATGCGCACCACTGTACCAATACAACATGACCAGTTATGACCAGACTGCGGCTGCGCCATTCCCCTTCACCTACGACATTACCGGTTCCTATCTTCATGAATGCACTAAACTGAAAACATAATGAAAAAGTGACATTTTCTCACACACGTACAGTGAAAAATATCGAATTTGACGTACTTCAGAACCGCCGCAAAACCTTGATAAAATTAGTTATAAAATTAATATAGTTTTTCTTTTTTCCTTTTTACTTAAAAATAATAAGACTACCTTTTTCTCGCTAGATTTGAAACATGTTCAATCTTTCTATCGTGAAGGATTCTTGTAGTTTGTTAATCAAGTTAATTACTCTAGTGTAAAGACAGAACAGAGTGCAGTGATTATAAAGCAGTGCAGGATAAGGAAATGTGCAGTGCAGGTTAAGCTTTATGTCACAGAGATATTTCTATAAGTCACGCATGTTTGATGTACGTGTACTTGTCTGTTTACATGCTGTCTAATTCAGTTGTACGGATACATAAAGCTGTGTATACCAGCTTTCCTCTGTGTAATGAAATGATTTGAGTTTTGTTGTTTCTTATTGATCATCATTTGTACCAATGGTCTAACAAAGTGACCGTTTTTGTATTATAAATAAAAGAAAATCAAAATGCAAATAATTAAGTATAACTAAGAAAATAAATAAAATAGATAATCCACTGACCCCCACACTCTTAGACACAGATGACCTTTGACAAGCAGGACATTATCGACTACCCACCGTTATCCTGATGTAATTTCTGCTGGGTGAATACCGGGTTACGAGTTTAGAAGAATTTGCGGCAGCCTTTGGCCACCTTGACAATACAGTTTTATCCGAGGAAGAGCCCTGAGTCCATCCCTGAACGGCACATCTTGAGTATCCGAGCGACAACTATTCCAGGAAGACATGTGATTACTAAAGGCCGGGTTAATAACTGTTTCGACCCCACCGCCACTACAGTATATGCAACATTAAATAAGTGAGGCCAAACGAATCAATTTTCGCCCCCACACCCGATTAATACAGTATGCCACTACAGTAACAGATTTTAATTGTTGCATTTAATATCTAGAAAACAGAAGGAGATACGCAGAGATAAAAGAACAACAGTCTGTCATCATCCATTCATTATAGATGGACTGCTGATTAATGGACTGCATAACAAAAAAAGAAAATAAAAATAAATTATATTCATGGAGTGAGTGTTTGTAACTGTATCCATACAGTACTACCTCTTATTACTCCACATGTTATTTTACAGCAGTTCTACATAGACCGCCTGAAAAAACCTGGTAAAAACCGGCCCCTCACATGGGGTGGGTTCCAACCCATCGGAAGTCAGTAATGGGGCCATTTTAGGGCCCTACCAACAAAATTCTGAGAGAGGACTGGTCCATCAAGACTTTTTGGTTGTTTTATTTCAATGTTTTGATTTTTCTGCTTTATCAACTAAAAAGTTCAAGGAAATTTGAACGTTTGAAAAATTAATTTCAGATATATATATATGTTAGAATTTTGATTTTTCTGTTTTATCAACCAAAAAGTTGAAGGAGATTTGAACGATTGAAAAAATAATTTCAGATATATACTCCCTTCGTTCCAAATTAGATGAGCTAGTTATAGTTTGCAGAATTCTTAAGGTAAGGAGAAAAGAAGAGTATGTTTAAGTATTTTTTACAATTATACCCTTATGGATAATAACTAATAAAATTAAGAAATAATTTATATCTTAAACTATATCACGGTTTTTCATAAAGTTTATACCGTTGAAAAACATTTTAAAACACCTACGTAGCGAATATAAACATGATTATCCAATTATACATACCCATTCGCACACCACCGTACACAGCTGATCAGTTATGACCTGACTGCAGCAGCGCCACTCCGCGTATATTAGACATTACTCTGCCTTTACGGAGAAGATAGATTCCGTGTGCATGTTATTCTTATCTTCCTAATTCACAAACCAGCAAAGTGGATAGAAACATAGGGGGAGAACATTTGAATCTGTCTTGTCGTATCAAATCACTCGGTTTGACTCAGTAGTCAACAATAGCTGGTCTAACAAAGTGACCGTTTTTGTATTATAAAATGTTCAGTCCTTAAAAAAACATAATAAAATCTATTTTCAAACACAGCACCAAATCAATAAGACAGAATTCTTCTAATAAAAAACCCACAAATGGAAATAAATAATGCACTCATGATCCCACTCTTAAACACTTGACGTGGACATTTCCAACTACTATTAATAAAAAAAATTCTTTTTAATCAGAATTACTATTAATAATTTAATATTTGTCTTTTTTTTACAGGGGTAATTTAATGAGGAGGGATCCCATTACACTTTTATTATCACACCATCTCACACGTTGAACGTTATTTTTACGAACTAAAACCAAACCGTAACAGATTTGAAACTAATACTTTAGGGATATGTTACTATTATATAACTCTTTTCCTACAAAAAATAAACGTATTCCGAAACGTATAACAACATCATCTACTACTTTGAAAACGAGCCGTTGAAAATCTGCAGGCCGCCGAAATTAAGACTGGTAGATTGTGAGATTTTATATTTTGGATCCATATCTTCTTATAGGTATGTTTAATTTGATAAGAGGAACATATCCTCAGTGTGTGAGATAATATAATAATAAAAATGTAAAGGAATCCTTACTCCAATTTAATATCTTCCATACAAGAAACTTTCTAAGATCATCCTGGCTCACCTGTTCCAGATCCTCTCCTGTTGATGTTGATGTAACACATCTCGAGTATCTTACCGACAACTAATCCGGGGACCAGGAAGATTATTTTTGTTGTTGATTAGGGCATGCCAAAAGTTGTTTTTTTAACCACGCAGCCACTAGCGTATAAATAAGTAAGGCCAAACCAATTAATTTTCGCCCCCACACCCCCTGATCAATAATATGTCACTACTGTAACAGATTTAAATTGTTGCATGCAGAAAACAACAGGCAATGACATGAAGTATATGGACACTACGGAAAGTGCTAGGGGGACTCCGGTTTTTGACACCACTTAGATACACCACTATGTGGCAATGATATCCACTGTTCATTATCTCCACATCCTATCCCACCAGGAAAAACAGGGGATCCTTTAAAGGAATGAACCAATACAAATTTGACACGGTGTCAAATTTTGGTGTCAAATTTTGGTGTCAAATTTTGGTGTCAATATCCGGGGGCTACCTAGCATTTTCGGGACGACTACTGAGTACTCTGTCTATTATCTGGAGTCTGGACTCACATAATAATGTATTGACAAGAGTGTTTTGATACCCTCTAGTACCTAGATATTTTATCAAAATAGTGAATGAATCTTACTGCAGTAAAAAAGTTCTGGATAAATTAACGATATCTGGTCCATAATTATTATGCACAAGACAACCACCACTGTGGATAGAAACATAGAGAAGAGCATTATTATTTTTTCTTCTAAAGACACATTTTCTCAGTTTTGTATTTTTGTAGTTAGTTTAATCCTATCTTTTCTTGAAGCATTTGATTCTTGTAGTTCGGCGATCAAATCACTCGGTTGACTCAATAGTCAACAATGGTTGGTCTAGCTAACGAAGTGATCCGTTTTTGTATTATATTATCTTCAGTAATTGAATAGAATAAACACAAAAAACTTTTCTGAAAGAGAGAAAAGAATATTTAAAAAGCACGGAAATGGTAATATATATCCCGGCTAAATTGGGGTATACAAAATTTAAACTTAGCCAAACTAGTGTGCTAAGGGGTGTCTAAAAGGTGTTAAAAGACCAAATTGTCCATACTATTAATACAATAAAACAACCATGCCGACTAAAACATATTAAAAAAAAATTCAAAATCTTTCCATGCCATTCATGTAAAACAAATAATACTTACTGTCCAGTATATGAAAAATCTTGGCACGTCGTCACCATATATGCCTTGGTACACCTAAATTAAAAATAGATTTGAAAATTATATTGTGCCCCAAAAAAGTTTATAAATTTATTTATACATAAATTTGAATGAATAACTTACATGCCATCCAACTTCAATAGTATTGAGATTTTTGTATTCACCAGATGCAACCCAAATTTGAGACACACTCATTTCATTTGTTTCAGTAAATGATTTCCAAATATTTATTTTTGCTTGTGCTCCATGAAAGTTACCTCGCACCCCAATTATTGCGTACTGTAAAAACACATATCTTAATGACTACATCCATATATTTACACGTACAAAAAATAAATTGATAATAACAATGATATGTGTTTATATATACCTCGTGGATCGTATTGTCATATATAATGTTGTTTGATTGTGATGTAGGTGATAATCTTGGATAATGATGTTTGCGTAAAAGTGTGGGATTGTAATTTTTTTCTTTCCTTCGATTAGGAATAGTTCCTTCTGGACATGATCCATACTTTTGTCAAGTTTGTGTAAGTTGAAGAGTTCCTAAATTACTTGATTTCATTCCACTTGGTCTGATCTATTTTATAACAATAAAACTTAAGGAATTTCTTAAGAGTTTATGTATATATTATTAGGAAAAGTATGTAAGAATATGTACTAAATCTGTATTGTATGATTATAAAGCAAAGGATGGTTTAGGCTAGGTTGTCTGTAAATATCATAACAATCAATGATCTATGTTTTTTCAACCTGGAAAATAGAAATCAACGAGATAAGTACGTATGAATACATCAAGAATAATGATATCAAATATATGTAAATAAAAAAATCACTCCACCTTAATGGTTTTGATTATTGCTTTGTTTACCGCTTTCGAAATCGTTCGTCCTTTAACTAATCCTTTATTCACAAATATTGTCAATACGAGAATCCAACATGCTAATTCGGTAAATTTCAACATAATCAATTGACAAATAAAATATGCGAATTCGATATGGCTGATGGAGAAGATTGATAATAAGATATATGATCACATTCATTTATATAACATATGATTTCCTTCTGTGTATGATTTATTTTTATAAATTATCTTATTCATTTATAAAAATCAATAAAATATCTCTGTATAAATGGCAAAAGGATATTTGTTATATCTTATTTTATTGATTTTTATTGTCTGTTAAACTGTAATTCCTTTTGTTACGAATATAAAAATATCTTATTTTATTGATTTTATCATAAATGCAAAAAGATATCTGTTGTAAGGCTTATTCCTATGCCCATGCCAAACATCACATTTTACCATATATGCACCCACTATTGGTATGCCAAAGTGCCAAACGTATATGCCTATATGTCAATTATAACATATAGGCATACATAAAATACTTTCTAGCGAGCAATAGAGTGTCCATCGCTATATAGTCATAATATCGTTCGCTGGTCATTCCAGCGCCAGCGCTAGTCACTACATCGCATGCTGACTTGATAATTGCTCATTAGTTCCTCATCCAACAACTACCATTTCCCCCCTCTATAAATACCTAATTTCAAACTCATTTCAACTCACACCGGAATTTCTAAATCTCTCTAGAATTTATCAATCTCCAATTCTTTTCATCACTCTTCCAATTTCTCAGAGAGCATGGCTGATAATATAAACATGGCCGAGTTCGTAGCAAATGAACATGCTGCCGAAAATCAAAGAGTCGTTAATCGTGCCAATGTGCGAAGTCGAATTAGGAGGCGATTACCAAAATTTATTATTGAGGAAGATGAATGTATTTGCAGAACTTATGTTTTTTGTATTGAGACTATATTTGGACAAGAATCCCATCACCAAATTTTGTGGGAAACGATATTTAGAAAATTTGAAGAACAAATAATGAACCCCAACAATCGTAATGTTGGGGTGTTGATTCATCGCTTCACTATAATGAATAAGGAAATTAGTAAGTATCTTGTTTTACTTCAACAAGAAGGTCAAAAGTTGAGGGATGGTGAAACCATGATCGAAGTTGAACAAAGGTGTCGTGTGGAATATCGTCGTATCTACGGAAAAGACTTCCAATTTGGAAGTTGTTTGGAGATTTTAAGAGTGTTGCCAAAATATAATCCACTCTTTATGTTTTAATTTCTTAATTGTCCACTTAGGTCATTAAGTTTGAAAGTTTTTTTAAGTTGTGTTATTTTAGTTTAAAAAAATGTATCTCTAATTAAAATGCCAGATTGGATTAAGAATAGAATTAAGCTTAATTTTTAACAATACGAGTCAAATTTTCAAATTCATTAAACTTGGATTAATCATTAATAGTCATTTTACAAGACATAAATCTAGACAATAATAATTTGAAATATAAACTTTAAAAATAAAATTTTTAGACAATGTTCTTCATCTTGTTAATCTTCTTCATTTCACCAAACTTCCAATCAATGCGCTCATGAATGGAGTTTCCTTTGTTTATCTTCTTCTTTGTCTTCAAATTTGTTTTCCCTTGATTTTCCTTGCCTTTTCTTACTTGCGGTTTTGACTTGGTTAATATCCAAAACTTTGAAGACTTATTTGCTTCTTACCTATTTCTTTATAACTATCACATATCTTCTTAACGGCACCTTCAAGCACTACTCCAGAAAAATCAAGTTGTGTTGCCGAATCAAGTTGGGTTTAAAATTGTGCCATTTGGGAAAATTCGAAAAAATAAATTAGATTGAGAAAGAGAGAAATAGAGAAATTTAGATTAAGAAAGAGAGAATAGATAAAAAAAAATTACACAAAATTTTTGGGGTAAGTTCTGAGATAGAAAATTACCTATTTATAGCGATAAAGAACTAGCCGTTGGCGCTAGAGTCAATAACGAGCGATATTCATGACAGCGCTGGCGATAAAGACTTTATCGCCGACGATATTGTCAATAACGTTCGCTAGTAACTCTGTCGCTCTGTGGTTTTCCCATAGCGGCGCAATTCGTTTGCCATGCCACCTGGTATGTCAAACAACATTTTTTTTTGGCATGGACATAAAAATAGGCCTAAAGGCCCAAAAAAAAAAAAAACTGGCTTATCTATCCCCAGTTCCGAAGTGACAAATGACAATAGCATCCCGGAAGTGGCAACTAGAACTTTAATGTTTTTTTACCCCACAGCCACTACAGTATATGCAACATTAAATAAGTGAGGCAAAACAAATCAATTTTCGCCCGCACACCCGATTAATACAGTATGTCATTACAGTAACAGATTTAAATTGTTGCATTTAATTGCAGAAAACAGAAGGAGATACGCAGATAAAAGAACAACCGTCTGTCGAGAACCGAGAACCGAAGCCTTTTTCCAGTAAGAGTACCGGGTAGGCTGGAGAGAGAATTTCCGAAAAGTATAGCATAGTTTTTACGCCGGCCAGCCACGCGTTGCACAACCCACATTACGTAGGCAAAATCTTTAACACATTCCGTGCCGCAATGGTTAACCAGACAGGGGTGGGCACACCACTCTAATTGGGTTTACGTATTCACGGCCGTTAGATTGGCATACCCACATGTTCCATTAATTATAGCAGCAGTTCTAAACGAACAACAAGAAAAACCACAGAAATAACCGCTCCTCACAGTTTTTCTAAGTTTTGTGGTCCCTGGTGGGCCCCGCTCCGCAGGACTTTAGAAGTGGGCCGGATATTGTGAGTAGCGGTAACAGAAAAAGAAACGGAACAAAGTACATTATATTCATGGAGTGAGTGTTTGTATCCATACACTGTAGTACCACTTATTGATCCTAGTGTGGTTGGATTTCAGTGTTTTGATTTGTCTATTTCATCAACGAAAAAAATGTAGGAAATGTACGCGATTGATAAATTTAATCTCGGATATACATATTTGAAAAAACAGTCATAATCATCATTCTCTTAAAACTTTTTCTGTTTTGGTATTCATGTGAACTTTAAAGTTTGAAGGACAGTTTTCAATCAAAACACTGTTGGCATATATGGCACAAAAAGGTAAACGTGAAAAGGAAGGTTCGGCCAAAAACAATGAATAAATTGAAAAGTACCCTCTACTGATTAAGACGGAACAACAATCATTTCATTACTGATCAAGGAGTTTCAACATTTTATGATTACTTTTTGCTTAGAGAAATCACTTACAATAAGCCATTTCCAAGAATTAAAATGTCATTTCACGGGTACTTCTTATCTCAACATAAAGAATTCAGGCCACTTGTTCAGATAAAGAATGAAACTCGTAATAGTAAGGATTGGTTGGTGGGCAGCAGCCACGTATTTCACAGTTCAGTCGTTTTGAAAATGGCAAAAAAAGTATAGGCTAAATCAAGACTACAAAAAGAAGAAGAAAGAAAGAAAGAAAGAAATAATGCATCTCACAGAAGAATAATCACAATCACTATTTCAGTTGGCCTGCTGGGTACTTCCTGACTCTGATTGGGTCAAGATAAATATTGATGGAGCAGTCCCGCCATGGATTACCGTGGCATTGGAATGGTAGCGGAGACTTGGCCTATGCTAATGGCAGTAAGAAGGACTGTGACTGCTCCACAATCGATGCAAGCATACAAATGGAAAATATTTATAAAAAAACGTATACGATGATGGTTTGGGATCAGGTTGTCTTCGTTTTCTTGATTCGAATTTGTGGTAAACGGCTCCATGGGTGCAACACGCCCGCCTACAGGTGTAAATTGGGACGGGCCAGCACGTTTATGGCACAACACAACACGTTAAAATTCGAGCACAACACGTGACCGGCCCAACACGGGCACAACACGTTTGTTTAATATGATGCTGTGTTGTGCCAGACAAATAGGCACATCAGCACAGCACGTGGCACAACACAGCACGACACGCGATGAAAGCATGCCGCGTCATGTGTAAAATACTACACAATACATCACATTTGATGCCTATTTCATAAAAGAATCATTGTTTTAGCCAATTTCTGACATTTTATTTTCGTTATGCTAATTTATATCTATAATAATACATGTATTAACTAAAATATCTCATAAAAATTTATTTTGGAAAACATAAAATAAGTGTGCTAGCACAGCACAGCACAACACAACACGTTTATTTTTCTGGCACAGCAAGGCACGCCATTAAGCACATCCCAGCCCAGCACGTCTGAATCTCTAGCACAGCCCAGTACAGCATGCAGCACGCTAAACACATGACTTCGTGAACTGGGCTGTTTCGGGCCGGCAAGTTTTACACCTCTTCGCCCGCCTATAACAACTTTTTAGTTTCAACATTTTCCTATTATGTTCAAAAGAAAAAACAAAATCTATCTTCAAAGAATTAAATGTCTTTTCTTGATAAGATTTTCAGCATTATACTGACCCTACCTGTTTAAACTTTAAACAGTGGTCTTTAAATCTCTTTCTATAGTAAGGATTGGTGGGCAGCAACCACAAAATGCGTGGTTCATCACTTGCTTTCAAAAGGGCCAAAAGAAAATTCAGGCCATTCTTTTTATTTAAGGATGTGAAAAAAAGAAATGAATATTGCATCACTAATAGTTAAGCATTTTAAACCTGGCTAAATTGGGGCCTCCCAACTAATTTGGGTCTGCTACTACAGGACAATTTTTTTTATTAAGAGATGAAACTACTAATTTACCATTTATTAAATACTAATACTATAAATGTGTCCCCATTAAATCCTAATAATAAAACTAAAAACTTAAAAACTAAAATCAAAATCAAAATCATAAAACTAAAAACTTAAATCAAAATCAAAATCAAAATCATTTTCATCTCCATCTCCAACCGATTCTTCTTCTCTTCTTCTCCCCTAATACGAACCATCTTCAATTGTCATGGAAACAGATGAAATGGCACGAATCAAGTACTTTTTTAGCAACCCAATCCCCTAAATTAGGTTTTAACAACATGCAATCACTCAAAATTAGATTTTTTGGAATAAAAATGTTATGGTTTATTAGAATCAGTTTACGTCAATGTACTTATGAACCGATTTTATTTAGAAACGGATTTTGTTCATGCCCACAAAGATCGATTATACTGAATGTGTATTCTGTTTGGAAATATTGAACCAGAATCGGTCTATGTTAATGTCCACATAACCCGATTCTGGTATGGAAGAGAACCGTTTTTTTCTGTATATTTTTTTGGTTAGAATCGGATTACAAGTATGTCCACATAACCCGATTGTACAATCTTTGATTTCTTAATTGCTATGCCCACAATCGGATTATTCAAGGGTCCACATAAACCGATTGTTATTGAAATTCTCCAAAATCGGTAGATATGATACACCTACATAAACCGATTCTGGCAGGAAAAAAATCACAGAAAAATTCATGAATTTTACAATCGGTCTATGTTCTAAGTATTATAAACCGATTCTTACAATCAGTTTATGTGAGCATGAACATCCACCGATTCTGGACGAGTTTTTCAAAAAAAAAAAAAAAGTTCACGTTTTGATGAAAAATCAAGATTAGTTAATTTCTAGTTTAATTCGATTAAACATCAATTAATCACCCGATTAACGCTAATTAATCAAGGGGTAAATTAGTCATTTTTTTAAATTATTGGATAAGAGGTCACCCTTTTTATTTTTAGTGACATTTTTTTGTCCTGTAGTAACAGGCCCAAATTAAATGGGATAGGCCCCAATTTAATCGAATTTTAAATCGTCAGTCAATTAAAGAATTTTTTTTTTGAAAGTGATCACAATCACATCCAACTCCTAGTCATTTCACCAACTAATTTAATCATATTAATTTTAACTTTAAGCCTATACATTATTGTAAAGTTGTTTCGTCTTGACTCGATTTAGAGTTTGGTCTCGGACCTATGAATGGGGATATTCCCGATACTCACAAAGAAAAAAAGGAAGTGACTTAGACAAAAAGAGAAGTGACTTGGATAAAAAGATAAGTGACTTGGACAAATCTTGTTTGTCGATAACCTCTGACCAATCAATCGAATATTGATTAATACGTAATCGACCGAACACTACTTGAAAACGGCTTCTCTGCTCAGAAACGAAATGTTCCAAATGTTCCTGGAAATTCTTGCTCCCGTTGGGCCATTTGGTAGTCAATCCTAAGCATTGTGATCTCCCCTTATTAGGGATAGAGTGGTTTTCGACTTCTTTCCGTTTGCAACAAACCTGATTGTTTCCACCGACCTATCTAGATACTAGATATATGGGAAATTGGGTACCAAAAGATAAAAAGTCGGACAACAAAAATAAATAAATATTGTATCACTGATTTCAAGACCTTGCTATTTTTTTCATCAATTATTTCGACCATTTTTAAGAAATTGGAGAGTGCAACTTAATGAAATATTGTTTTCATGGTACAACGAAGTCCTAACAACTTGTTGGATTCAAAATTTCTACTCTCTTAACCCAACCAAGAACACATAGTATGAGATTTTGATGATGCTTAGAGAGAAGAGAAAACAAAGATTTTTGATGTGTTGAATTGGGAGGAAACGTTCGTTATTTATGGAGGATTTCATATCTTTTGGAGATGTCTCTTCATCTCCGACAGAACTTTCAAAAGGCATCCATTAATGGGAAGAGACGCGTCTGTAGAAAATTCTGGAAAAACGAATTAGGTTTTGAAATTCAAAACCAGAAAAAATTTATACGAGACGTTGTCTCGCACTCTTCTAGGATACAATGAAGTCCTAACAACTTGTTGGATTCAAGATTTTTACTCCCTTGAGCAAACCAAGAATACACAGTATGAGATTCTGATGATGCATAAAGAGAAGAGAAAACAAAGATTTTTGGTGTGTTGAATTGCGAGAAAACATTAGTTAGTTATAGAGGATTTCATGTCTTTTGGAGATGTCTCTTCATCTCCAACATACGCTTTCAAAAGGCATTCATTAATCAAAAGACGCGTCTGTAAAAAATTCTGGGAAAACGAATTAGGTTTTGCAATTCAAAACCAGAAAAAAAATTCTAACACATCTGATGGGACTGCCACCACCCGGGCCCCCCCCTTCGTAGGGGAAAACATATATTGAAAATATTGAACGAATTATATGCATTTCAAATATATTACATTGATTGTATCTTATCTAGCCGTGGGAGATATTTTGGCACCTCATAGAATTTCCTACCTTAGAATTTGTATTTGTTTTAGTAGGCCAAATCCCAATGATGTTCTTCCTGGTTCCTGCTTGCTTCACTTATTTTTTAATTTTTTTGATCGGTCAATAGGAAAATTCATTGATAAATGTACTTAATGGGTACCTCAGCCCAATGAATATAACCGAAACAAAAAGGAAACCGAAGTCAGATTCGGTCGTCCAAAGATAAGAAAAAGAACAAGGGCCATGATAAAAGGATCTAAAACCCTTACGACTTTATTTCAAAAGTCAATTCAAAGAAAATAATATAAATTTGCACCCCATAAAACTATCTCCATGTTGCCCGTTAATCATACCATTTTAGTGTTTAACTCAGCTCAAAACTATGCTTGAATATTTATATCTCTAATCGTACTTGTTAAATCATGATGCATACTTATACGTGTCCTCTGAAATATGGCTGCACACGTAAAACCAAGCAGAAAGCGTTTCTTTTTTTTCTTTCTTTGGCATGGTGTGTGTATCATCTAAATAACAACTTTGAGTATGATTATATAACAACTTCTGTTAGAATTTCTCATTCGCACAAATTTCACTGGTAAATATAAGCGCAATTTTGAGCAAAATATAGTAGATAAACTTTACCCTACTTTGGATTCTTAGATCTTGTTGATCTGGTAAAAGTACACCATTCTACTCATAATAATTCCTCTCGCCTATTTTATCAGTCAATATCTTCTTATCTCCTTTGAAAAAACCGAATTCCTGCAAACCGTAGGCCTTGATAAAAAACTTCAGATTTTTTAGTTTAATAAGAAATATAGTGCTTGCACTTCCGCTGTAATATTTAAAACTAATTGTGTTTTTTCAGATAGAAATATTTCATCGCTATTGATGAGAACTTCGTGATTTTTTTTTATTTTATGGTTTCGTAATAAAATTTCCAAAAATACTTCAAAGACCGTCCATAAAACATTAATTTTTTTTTAAAAGACACAAAAGATAATCCCATGCTAGTCTTAAAGATATGAGTCAGGCCCACGAGACCACCATCGAAATATGTGTGGGTCGATTTTTCTTTCTTTCTTTTGATGCTTTTATCTTAGGTTTTGTTTTAGAGAAACCGTAAGTTTTTGTCATCTTTTCTTCTAGATACTTTTTAGACCTATAGACGTATAAGAGTCTGTCATTTCTTTAGATTTTAGATGATATTGATTTCTGATAAATCACATTTATGGTATCTTCTCTAATCACGGGGGACATTTTGACAATTTTTTGAGTTTCATACCTTATAATTTCTCTTTATTTTAGTAGGACGACACCCAAGCACTATTCTTCCTGGTTCCTACTTACTTCACTTATTCATTTTACAGTACAGGACCATGTTAACATAGCTCAAATGTTTGATAAAAATCCAAGCAAATCCATAATTTTCCGCTGCAGATCAGAAAAAAACAATCTCGACAGCATACGCTTTCATATTGGTGAAATTCCATCGTGGTTTCAGCATATACAATGATATCTTTCGGTGTAACATGTGGTGGAATGATTTTAAACTCATGCCAACAAAAACAACTTAATTTTCAGGTCCAAAACTACAAAATAGGATGCTTGCTTCATTGTGCAGCTATCTTTAGTAGTTATTTTTTTGGTAGCATAGAACAGTGGCCCCTAAATTACTTCCCAAACAGGTTCGAACCCCAACCTATCCTATACAAGGGAGCATGGGATCCGTTGAACTATCTGATATCTCTCTAAAAAAGAATTCGCTAGAAACATGGAGGATTGAACTTGCGACCTTGTGGTTAATAGCCACACGCTCTAACCAGCTGAGCTATTCCATCTTTGTTGAAAACTCAACATAACTATCAAACATGAAAGCGTATAACAACATATAGCCATTTGAAGTGAATGCATGTTGCAATATGCAGCCAATTTATTTATGCGTCCCTTAAATAAAGGATGGATCACGATGCGTGCTTTACATGTGTCCTCTGTAAATATAGTTGCACAAATAAAAACAAGAAGAAAGGGTCTTTTTCACTTGACATGGTGTGTGTATCATCCAAATAACAAATTTTGAGGTTGATTTTATAACAACTTCTGTCAAAATTTCTCATTTGAAGTGAATGCATGTTGCAATATACATTCAATTTTATATATGTGTCCCTTGAATAAAGGATGGATCACGATGCATGCTTTACATGTGTCCTCTGTAAATATAGTTACATAAATAAAAACAAGAAGAAAGGATTTCTTTTTTACTTGGCAACGTGCATTCACGATGCATGCTTTACATGTGTATGACAAGCTAAGTTCGATCTAACGGTTGAAAGATATTAGCTTGAATCTAATCAGGTTTTCATCTAACAGTGAATATTAAATGTTTTGTTACCAAGGTAACATTGATTGCAAACCCTGATTTGAAGACTATATAAAGGAGAACTCTAGCAACTGGGAAACCTAATCCCCACACCTCTTGTGTGATACTAGTTGCGACTAGAGTCGATTTTCCTTTAACCTTAGGTTTTTCACGAAACCCTGTAGGTTAACGACTTAAAGACTTCATTGGGATTGTGAAGCCAGACCCAACTATTTCTCTGTAGTTGCGTGTTCTGATCTTGCTGTTTTCTATCGTGATTGAGTACTATCTTCTTTAAGATTTGCTCGAGATTTATTCTCCGATAGGCAAGATTGAAAAGTAGTAACAAACATCTTCGTCTCATCGTTTGTGATTCCATAATATCTTGTTTCGTTAATCGATTAAGATTATTGTGAGGTGATTGATAATACTAGGCTGTTCTTCGGGAATATAAGTACGGTTTATCAATTGGTTCCTGTTCGCCTTGATTTATCAAAAGACGGAACAAAACTCATAGGTATATCTGTGGGAGACAGATTTATCTATAACAATAGACTTTTATGTGTGAGAAAGATTTGTTTATCAAGTCTTCGACTTTGGGTCGTAGCAACTCTTAGTTGTGGGGGAGATCAACTAAGGGAATCAAGTGTGCAGAATCCGGCGTGGTTCAAAAGGCGTAAGGAACGCAACTGTACCTTTATCAGTGTGAGATTGATTAGGGTTCAACTACATTCCAGTATGAAGTTAGCTTGGTACTAGGCTAGTGTCTGTAGCAGCTTCATACGGTGTGGTGTTCAAATCTGGACTAGGTCCCGAGGTTTTTCTGCATTTGCGGTTTCCTCGTTAACAAAATTTCTGGTGTCTGTGTTATTTCTTTTCCGCATTATATTTTGTTACATAATAGAAATATCACATGTTGTGCGTAGTTCAACCAATTAGTGAATCCAACCTTTGGTTGTTGATTATATTGATTTACACTTGAACATTGGTTTTTGGTACCGTTTAAGGTGTTTCACATAATAATCAGGCTCACGGATTTCTATCTGTTTGATTTGTTGATTACATTGTGAAATAGAGATACAACTCTTGGATATACTTTTCTTGAGATTTAGTCTGGCTGTCTAGTTGATTCTCTCGAAAGTATATTGGAGTTTGTCCATACAGATTGCTAAGCGAAATATTGGGTGTGTTTGTTAGACCCCGACTTTTTC
Source organism: Papaver atlanticum (assembly GCA_023531105.1). Lineage (NCBI taxonomy): Eukaryota > Viridiplantae > Streptophyta > Magnoliopsida > Ranunculales > Papaveraceae > Papaver > Papaver atlanticum. The sequence continues at coordinate 1,064,858 of JAJJMB010010581.1, forward strand.
ATATATATATATGTCCGTTGACTAAAGGATAGATCAGGATGCATGCTTTATATGTGTCCTTTGTTAATATAGTTGCACACATAAAAACAAGAAGAAAGTGTTCCTTTTTTTCTTGGCATGGTGTGTGTATCATCTAAACAACAAATTTTGAGGTTGATTTTAGTGCAACTTTTGTCAAAATTTTTCAATTTGCTTTAATTTTATCGGTAAAAATAAGCGCAAATTTGTGAAAAAAATACAGTAGGTAAACTTTACCCTACTTTGGATTCTTAGCTCTTGTTGATTTGGTAGAAGTACATCGCTGTCCTCCAAAGATTTAACTTGCCTATTTTATCAGTCAACATCTTCTTATCTCGTAGGATAGAACCGAATTACTGCAAGCCCAAGCCTTAGATGAAAAAATTCAGATTTCTCAGTTTAAGAAAAAAATACAGTGCTTTCGCTTCCGCTGTAATATTTAAACTAATTGTATTTTTTTAAGCTGAAAATCTTTCATTCGTCATTGACGAGAACTTCATGATCTCTTTTATGTTTTCTTAATAAATATTCAAAAATACTTCAACGACCGACCATAAAACATCAATAAAAAATAAAAAATAAATAAATGAAACAATCACATCCAAGTCATTTCACTAACTAATTTATTATTTCTAACTTTAAGCCTATACATTATGTCAAGTTGTTCCGTCTTGACTCGGTTTAGAGTTTGGTCTCCTAAGATTTGATCTGGTCTTGTTAGGAATACAGTGGTTTTCCTATAAGCCTATACATTATGGGAAGCTCTTCTGGAAGCAGCAGATGATTTGGTTAAATCTTGTTCTAGTTTTTTGGGTTTCCAGTTCATTCATATAACTGAAATGAAGCATCTGACACTCTTGCAAAAAAGGCAAAGACATTTAGATGTAGTTTTGGTTGGTAAGGCACAGCCCCCATTTGCATTACCGGACAACTTTCAATAGATAAATTTAATAGTAGAAGACCCTTACTCTATATTAGATGGCTCTACTAGTGATGTAGCTCCAGCTCCAGACATTTATTTTCTAGTTTTATTAATGAAACCTTATTCGAAAAAAAGAAAAGAAACACTTAACCTTGAACAGAATACTTAAAGAAATACATCCATTAAAAATCAAAGGAACTTGTTGCATGCAACCAATATTACAATGTAATCTGCAACTACAAATTTTACAACTTATTGAATAGGAATTACTAGGGATAATGAAACTGGGAGATAGAAAACAACTGGAAGTGTAGGCAACTGGAGACGCAAAAGAGACTACAATTGAAAACTTCCCAACTTATTCTCTAGTCTTGTAAGCCTATAAACGGCGCAGTACCTATAAACATTTTATGTACAATGTACTTCTACACTGACATGACCTAGTACGATAAGAAACATACCCAAATCTGCATAGAACCTTAAAAGAGCGGATGATTGGAGGACAACTTACTTGATCTCTTAGCTTAAACTTAGACTGCTCGTGAATTGGTCTTCCAGTGACCAGTTGTGTTTCCTTCTCATGCTATTGTTCTTCTTGATGCGAATCAGTTTGTCATAAACACACCAAGGGAAACTAAGGAAATGTTCCCGACTCTTCTCTTGATGGTAGCATCCGAAGTAATTCGGATGATACGTCACGTGATACCATGCTGAAGCCTTTGCACAGATATCGTCATCTTCCTGAGAACCCGAGTCAGAAATACTATTTTTATCAAACCATGTCCTTGCTTCTTTTTTTAAAGCTCTAACTGCCAGATTAATTGACTCTGCGTCTCTCCTCATATTAAAGGATTTGGACAATTTCATTACACTTCCACCAAGGATCTCAGCCTCCGTTTTGATCCCATAATAATCCATCAGGTTAGCCAACTTGTAATCAAATTCTTCTTTGTGGAAGCAAGCATCATCTAAGTAATCCTCGAACCCATCAACTTCCATATCTGTATCATATAATTTCCTTGCCACCTCCAGGGTGAAGGATTTTATATGGCTGGTGTGGGGAGCAATATCTTTGACCTGCCTAAAGAGTTTGCCAATCACTCGCTTTGACTCATAAGTCGGTCTATCAAGCTTTTCCATGAAGTCTGGGTATTCTTTGACGCGTAAATGAGGAGGAATTTCTGCGGGTACACCTGTCTTAGGGAAGTCGACAGCAATTGAGAATAGCTTTGCGAGTTCTATGCATTCCTTACTCTCTGCCTTCAGCTGCTCCTTATCAGCAAAGGCGGTGTGGGTATTCGCGATGACTCCTAAGCTGTCATTTATCATGTAATTTGCAAAGTATTCCTCCACTTCCTGTAACAACACATCAACAACCATCTATACATGAATCTGGCAATTCAAAAAAATGAAACTTTTCGTAAAAACAGAATGTCTTTACATTACATACATTTTCTAAATGTTTACAAAAATCACAAAATGAATAACGCATACCTCAATCTGAACATCGTGATATAATTCGATAGCAGGTGATGCATCATAGTCCATGGGCTCAACTTGACGAGGTGGAATAAGTTCTTGGTCCCAGCAGACAAAGTATACGTCACCATCCAAATCACTCCCAGAACACTCATTCGGATGGGGTCTGCATCAAAGTGTCAGCTAATATCAGCAAACCTTTAAAGGGAACTTTGAAAAGATTTCATGAATGTGAAATTGGTGCATAGGTATAAAATTTTAATTCCAATGTGATACTCGAAACTTAAGACAGAAGAATCAATCAACCATCCGATGCCATTCGATAAATAGAGAGAGCAATTAAATTCCATGGCTCACCAGAAGAGATACAGGTTGTCAGTTCTAAGGCATGAAAACCAGCTGACTTGGGATGGCGATGCTAATAAATGGACACTAAATGGTAATAAATCTACTTTGTACTCAAATTTCAGGAAGGAAACTATCAACAAGGTTAATCAAATGTCGTACTAGTTCTTGGTAAAAAAAAAATGCTCTCACCTTTGCCCTTTTTGAGGAAATACAACACAATCCACCATATGGTGCAATGCTGGCACATTGACAGCCTGCAAGACACGCATATCACCAGGGTGCAGGCATGGATTTTTAGCAACGACTACCTTTCCAAGTACAAGAACAGTGTCTGCTGGTCCATTCCCATTAAGCATAGAGAAGGAATCCCCACAAAGTTTATTGCGACCAATGCGAGAAACCTGGACAAATACCTGTCCATACTCCAAGGTTGATGTTTCATCTAGACATCCCAGCATTGATCTTCCCTTTGGAACAAATATCCTTGTCCTAGTCCGCAACTCTAACAGCTTCGCCGCGCGAAATGTTTGAAGCATCATTGAAAGGAATGGCTCTTGATCAGGATTGTAACCACACAAAAGCATTTCCTTGAGGATATTTGTGGTTTCTGATGGGGACATGATCTCAAGTGCTTCGTACGCCTTTAACGGGTCGGTTAAAATTGAATCCAGTTGATCGACTGCTTCTTTTTGCTTCTTTTCAAATACGTAATCACTGACGCCTAGAGTAGACAAAAGGCTGATTACCTGACGATTGAGGAAACACGGTTGGAACTTGCTCCACGACAGAACATCTAGTTTGGTTACGTTTGACTCGAACTTACGCATGCTTGGTCTCAAATATAACTTTTTCACAGATCTTGGATCTACAGCGACAACACCTTTGTATCCACCATACCTAATTTGAAAGGCAGACGGCGTACATTTCAAACCACACTTACTCGCCACCTTATGTGCAAATTCAGAAGAAATCTTTCCAATCCCATCAGAAAATGTGTATACAGTTCCATTGCTTTCAATCTCCACATCATCAATCTTTTTAATTTCATCCCTAGAAACACTTAATGTTTCTGTTGAGGAACCAAAAGATTGTCCTAGTCTGGCTGCATATTTCGCCACATTCCTAATCTTGCGAAAATCACCCATCCAGTCCCTGATACTAGCTGCTGTTAGTGAACCTTTTGAAGCAAACATCCATGCAGAATTATCACGTAGCTGACTTGCTGAGAAGGCAAGAAATTCAAACTTCTTATCACCAATAACTACGCCATTATGCAAAGTAGAGAGTATCCTTTCATAAAGCAAAGTTTGCTTTTTCTCGTCATTCATTGTTGCACGCGCAGATAAATCAGTTGAACGGATTTTTTCTGAGTCTTCATCAACAAAAGAAATACGGATAAAATTATCGATATGTTCATGATAATGGCGTAAAACTCTATTGGAAACATTAATTTCTGGACCCAGGAAGTATACTTTCAAGGGTGTTACTTGCACCCTGCGAACATATACCAGCCCGTCAGACAAGGAAATCGAAGTTGATCTAGGAGGGTTTGCTGATAAGCTGTACTCCTTGTACTGCTTAGAAAGCCAGTTAACAGGTTCATAACAACAGTTTTTCAAGTGAAACAGTTTCTCCAGGGCACATATTATATAGTTGACAGAGTGAGAGAAAGGGTCAACCATACGGAAAAATTTTGCGTCAAGCGTTGGCCCAGAAAGGCAGCCAGACTGAACCAAGGAATTAACCTTAAACAGAATATCATATCGCAGCTTATGTCCGTCAGGAGGCTCAACAAAAGGAACTAGATCCAAGCTTCGAGAAACTGTCGAACTGGGCTGCATTGTGAACCAACCCTCATCTTCCGTATAATAATGGAAATTTTCACGGAAGTTTGGAAGCTTACAGCCATGTGGAATTTCCAAACACATTGCGGAGGACTGCCCAATAGAAAACGATTCAGTGAAATCAGTAGTTCTTACCCACTGATCATCCAATGTATGCATAAAATATTGTAAATCCCTGCCTGGTTTTCCTAACGAGGAGAGTGGTTCCATATAAACTCTAGGAGCAGCAATCATCTGCAAACATTAATCTTTATTAAATAAGTGGTATAGTGATGACAAGTACTGTTTTAAATGCCAATATTTATACATAAAGGACCAGATAGAGTCTTGATTATCATCTGACATTGTATGAAGTAAAAACATTGTTTGCATCTCATTCAGGCAGGATAACTACCACTGAGATTTAAAGTAACCACCAAAAATATTAACCAGTATGTCAGTATATTGGGTGTCAAATTTGTATCTAAATTCATAAAGAATTTGTGAATCTTTCATGCTTATCTATTAAGAGAAAATGTTTTAGCACAATGAGAAAATGAAAACATGCTAACATAACTCTCTGCTGAAGGAATGTAAGGAGGACGGCATTAACTAGCATTATGGAAGAACGAACTTATTTAAAGAACTCAAACCTGAATTATGAGAAAATGTGACTTTAAGTTCTTCGGTCGGCGCAACTGGATTTCCCAAATGCTCTCATAAGAAAGTTCAAGCTTATAGTTCACAGGCTTTATCTTCAAGGGATCTTTATAAGACAAGAGAAAGCACAATTTACGGAATCCAAAACCAAAATCCACTGAAACGTCCTTAGTCTTGCAAAGAGTATAAAAACAATCATTTGAAACCTGGCATCCAAAATGCAGAGTTGGAACCTTGAGACTGAACATCGAGACCCTAGGCTTGGGTATGATATCCCGATCCCTGTCAAAAACTTTGAGATATGATGTTCCGTAGTATAGGTGTTGGGGTCGATTAATCAACAAAGACATATAATCAGCATCATGGGTAGTTGAGAACTGTATATCTGCATATGCTCTGGGATTTGGCCCCTTATTTTTTGGTATCGTAACTTGTAGAGCATACACAGTTCCCTTGCCGGTGTAATCCTCTAGGAAGTCCTTGATGAGTTCCGCTGTCACATAAGCAGGAAATCCATAAACATGAATTGTCCTTCCCATATTGGTGGTGTCTCCTGTTGCATAACATAAAGCAAATTATCATGGGGAAGATATATTTCCACTTCTCAAACAATGTACTATGTACGTAATATAACAAAATTTTCTGCAAGGCCGTGATAGAGAATTTCAAAGAAGAGTAGAATTTCGGACCCTTTCCAAATAGCAGCAAAGTAAATTGTTATTTCAGTTGAAAAAATTGAAACTCCTAGTACAACAACCTGCTTTTCCATGATTGTCTAGTAAATACATGATTGTCTTTAAATTGATCACCCTGACAATTGGCAAAAGATATTGGAGACTTCGACTAGACAAGAAACTCCACTGAACGAGACTCGATACCCTGACAAACATTTTTCTAAGCCTTATCTATATATCAAATTTGATTTCCCAAAAATTGAGACTTAGAACATAAATTAGTGCTCCTTAACTTGTAAGATGAAGTAAGTACATCCTTAGGAAAAATTTCAAAGAATAGTAGAGATTTCAGACCCTTACCTTCGATCAAACTTTTTTTATCTGTTAGAACTAAACTATTTCAACCAATTGTGTTATTTCAGTCGAAAAATTGAAACTCCTAGAACAAGAACTTGCTTTTCCATGTTTTTACATTCAACAATGATTGTTTATAAGTTGATCACCCTGACAATTAACGCCTATTAGACTTCAACAACTAGACTAAGAAACTCCACTTGAAGAGAATCGATACCATGACCTATTAGGTCAGCAAGGATCATATTTCCAGACCCACATATCTACCTATCAAAGTTGGTTTCCCCAGAAACTGAGGCTTGATCATAGATTTCTCTAACTAGGAAGGAAATTTCAAAAGAAAAAATCAATCAATAAACCAAAAAAACACAAAAATTGAAACTCCAAGTACAAGAACTTGTTTTCCAACATTCAACAATGAATTGGAAATACACACTTGTCTATAAGCTGATCACCCTGACAATTAACGTCTAAATAGACTAAGAAACTCCACTTGAAGAAAATCGATACCCTAACCTAATAGGTCAGAAAGATCATACATATCTCCAAAATCAATCAATCAAAGTTGGTTTTCCATGAACCGAGGCTTGATCATAGATTTCTCTAACTATTAAGGAAATTTCAAAAGACAAAATCAATCAATAAACCCAAAAAAAATAAAAATAAAAATAAAAATAGAAATAGAATCATAGATAGATTGTATTTTACCTACTTCCTGTTCTCCTCAGATAGAAAGAATCCTCCGAATCGCTGGTTAGATCAACTCTGAAGCATAAATAACTTCAGTGCAAAGATATTCTCAGTGATAGTAATCCAACTTTATAGTACTACAAAAATGGGACCAACGAGGAATCTTAAAAGCAAATTACTATTCATTGCCATCATCTTGTCGTCAAGAGTCTAGAGACAGTCAAGTAGAAGTCAATAAATAATAGTTTCCGGATGAAACGGGACCACTAGGTTTCAGCTCGGGTGCAACTTTTGGCCCATGCATTTCCCAATGGGAGCCCGTCACGTCTTTGGTATCATCGTCATAAAAACTTTTAGTACAATTATTCATGGCTGCTAATAGGGGTACCAAATTGCTTTGGGGTGTACCAATATTGGTATAGGACAAAACATCCTCAAGCCTTGCATTGGTACCCCTATTAGCAACGTTGCAATTATTGAAGTACGGTGACATCGGCAAGATACTCCCCATAAGCGTCACTGTTTTGTTGGTGGCCAAATTCTGTAACACACCCTATCATTCTGAACCATGAATTAATGAATAAGTAGCACAAGGGTGACACTGCATCCTAAAAACATAGGCGAATTTCTCTGCTCAACCTCAACCCCAACCCATGACATTTTTCAAGTCTTTGTATACCTTGGAATTTTAATTGAGTCTCGCCTTCTAGGGTGGATTCCCATCTCATTCCTCTGGAAAGATGAGGGAGTTCGACTCTCCCTCACCCAATTCATGTTGCAACTTGTAATAGTATTGAATCAAAAGTAAAAGGAAAATGTTATTTACAACCATCAGCACTTGGCCATAAAATATAAAAAAATAAATACAATTTTTTTAACCACCGGCCCAAATTAAAGAAAAAAATTAGACTACACTACCTTTACCAATAAAAAAATTACCACCTTTACCATATAGCTCAGAGGAAAAAAAAACAACAAGAGTCAATCTACCTTCTTATCACTTCATTAATGTCCAATATTACAGTCCAGACTCAGTCCAGTGAAGCTAAATGGATAAAGTCAAATGTTAATGGGGTAGGCATCCAATGCTCAAATCCATAGATGCAACACGGGTTTACCTTAAAGTTTTCCTTAGATTTGGATCACAAATGAACCCGCCGACCATATTCGTAAGGTGATACAAATTTTCCACAGCACAATTATGTTTTCTCAAGTACTTACAGTATGGTGAAGATAAAACCAATTATATTCCCATGTCAATCAATTAGTAGTGATCAAATATTTGCAAGGAAATGAAAGACGTTAGACGTACCAGTAAGAAATAATTGCAGGCTGATCCACAATGCTCTCACATCCTCCAAAGGAAAGGTCAATGTATGGGATTTTTAGTGCATCAATGAATGTCTTGGTAGTTTCTGAATCTCCATCAATCTGCAGAAGTTGCATGTTGTGATCAGGTAAGTAAACCTGGAAACCACTGTATTGCAAATGCAAATAGCTCAGACAAACATCCAGCTCATAAATTTTAGCACTCACCTCAAAACTGACGACTCCTCCAAACCCTGTCATTTGCTTCATGGCAATTTTGTTTTCCGCGTGACTTGGCAGACTGGTATAATGAACACATTTCAGCTGAAGATCAGATCAAGTAAGCATCCTACAAGATGAGCCTGCTTGAAAGCGAAATTATTGTTCTCATTTATCTGTTCTATAGATTTTTCAAATTTGATCAGACTAGGATGTGCCTCTAAAATCTCGGCTATCCTCAATCCTGTTATGTGTTGCTGCTGTGCATGAAGATGCAGTGTCTCCATGCCTCAGATGACTAAATAAGCGGCATTCTGATAACATAGAGCATTAGTATCATTCTCAATCAAGTCTTCTTTGCAAACTAAATAAACATGGGAGGTCAAATTAACAGTCTAGTATGATCCTCAATTAGACAATTACGCTTTATTTGAAAGCTTAATAAACATGAAAAGGTCAAACTAACTGTTTAAAACAAAGAAGCTCATTTCCAAATTCTGGACTACAACAAAATAACGAACTGATGAATTTTTGTGGGTATTGGTTTCTGAATTGCAAAAGCATGTAACAAATTGCTCACCGGATTCAGAGTACCACCCAGAACGTGATGCAACTTGTGAATCTTAGAAGTCACTTCCTCAGAACCACTTATGCAACCAGTGAGAACCTGAAAACAGAATTTCATTTGTCACTCACTAATTCTTCTTATAGTTTAAAAGAAACAGAAGGCAACTAAATGTCAAAACTTACAAGGTTTAATCAGAACTTTTCGTTGGCGAGTGAAGAACAAGGTCTGCACCAAGGGCAAGTGCATTTTGGTTCAAGGGTGTGGCAAAAGTACCATCAACACAAACCAGTGTGCCTTTGCTGTGGCAAAGCTTTGAAACCAACTCAATGTCACACATCAGAGGTAAGGCTTAGTTGGCGATTCTGTACAGAGAAGTGTTACCTGCACATAAATTACGCCAGCAAGTATCAAACGATCATGTCCCCAAAGTTAGCCAAAACAAGAAAATTTTGAACAACAATCTCCTATTTGAGTACTCACATTATTCTTATCCAGTGCAGATTCCAGGCCATCCATATCGGCAGGGTCAATGACATGGACCTGCATTAGGGAAATGATAAATTTAGATACTTCGTAAAAACATAAAAAATAAGTCTGGAACAAAACGCCAAATTTACATGAAGGTCTAATACGGCAAGTAGCTGAAAATCCATATCTCGTCTACAGCCAAATCCACTGACACGATTAATTAAATCCAATGAAGAAGCACAAAGTTTGTTAAGGACCATCACGATCAATTTATGAAGCATATCGTCTCTAACTGCAACAGCACAAGCAGGATCCAAAAGAAAAAAAAGAGAGGAAAGCATACCGTTATATTCATGTTGGGAACAAGAAAATCGTCAATGAAAATTCTCGTCTTCCTATAGCAATCCGTAGTTGTTATAATATCCCCACCCTTCTTCACCAATGCAAACATCATGACCGTACTAGCACACATGCCAGACGACATCAAAATAGTTGATTCTGCCCCCTCAAGTGCACTGCCCCAAGTAAATTGAACAAAATACATTCAGCCTCCCATAATATACGAAAAAAGACACTAGAGCAATAGCTAGAATTGTATTGATACTCATCGCACAGACAAACCTTATTTTGTTTTCTGCAACTATAGTGGTTGGGTTCCCATAGCGCCCATACTCAAAACTTGCATGGCATCCCTCCTATCAAGACAACAACAAGTTAATCAACCAAAATTCCACGAAAAACCTAGCTGACCTACAAAAAAAAAAGAAAAAGATCACTCGGTTATGTTGGTAAAAGGTGCTAATATAGCTGTGATTGACTTCCAAGCATTATACACACTGACAATTGACAATTGCGTAAACCTCAGATTGAAAATTAAACTGAAATGAAATATAGGAACGGGAGATTTATGAGCCGCATTAAAGATTTGAATTCTTTAAATTCCATTAATTAGCAGCTAATGGATGAATCAGGTATTCCACCCATGAACAAGGCACAAATGGTATGATTTAGTTCAAACATAACCTCTGAATCTTTGCAATACAACAAAATAGAAAACTAATCTAATCAGCAACATCTAGTTGTTAGCAGCTCAATCAATCAAACCACATGTATATTTTTAACCAGGAGAAGTCTAGCATAACAATAAAGTGCAAAAAGAAAAAGGGAATGGCCTTCAGAAAAAAAGAAGACTAAGAGTGCAGTAGAGACCTTGAAATCGATGAGTTCATTCGAGTTCTTGAACCAGTAGGAAGAAGTATTGATTTCATCTGTAGCAATTCCACGACCTATCAGAAGACATACTTTTTTTTTTTTTTTTTTTTTTCACCTCATAGATTTTTAACTGGAGAAACGAAGATTTTCATGAGAAAACTATTGGTGGTTGTCTTGAATTAATTGAATTAATGGACGGCGAAGAAGGGAGTGATGGGTTTTGAAGCATTTTTCTTGAAATCAATTTAGCCATTTTAAAAGATTACGAACAAAATTTGATTTTAATCCCCGATAATCAACTTCATCCCACCTTTTCATTCAGAGTAAAAATCTTTCGAGTCAATTTGCAGTCCATAGTAGGGAAAAGGTTGAGCTTCTCATCACTCTACTGCAAAACAATTCTGAACCTTGACTAATGTAAGTGGACAACACTAGCGTGAGTTGTGATGACTGATGATCAGTGATGGCCGTTAAGATCGACACTGTCGTCTACTGTTTTGATTTTTTAGTAGTGGGTCAACAAATGGAAGAGAAACGAGGATGTTTGTGGGGCCAGGTTTAGCTGACCTTTTTCACTGCAGAAATTTAAAAGCCGCCCAAATTTTCTCCCAAGCTTCATCCCAGAGTGAATCCATGGGCTTCTGCCGCGTTCTTAGTATTGAGATGGTGAATGGGATAAAATGGGGCCCAGCTATATATTAGAGTCGGAATTTTTGGTCGGGATATTTTTGTCGGTCAAGCTAGTATTTTCCATTTAAAAGGCAACAAAGAGACCCCATCCACCACCACCTGGTGTCCAAAAGTGTAGATAAGAAAAGGCTAAATTGTCGGCACAAAATCATTTTAAAAGGAGTATTTCCACAACCTGCCTAGTTTGGGGCCTAGTACTAAAAGACAAAATCTTAATTTTAATTTCACACAACTCCTTATCCAATTATTTTATTTCTACCCATTTTATCCCTAATTAATTAGTGCTAATTAGTCATTTTAGGTGTTTATTAACCGTGTTTAGAGATCAACTAATGTTAATCGATCTTCAAAACATCAAATAACTGAAAGATTTTGATTTTTTTTCGAAAACACTAACCAGAATAGGTTTATGTTCATGCACTAGTAAACCGATTCTGGATTGGTATTTTCGTATTCAAGAAGGACATCAAGAATCGGTTAAAGTATGCATAGATAAAATCCGACTCTCATAATCGGATTTTTTGGCGTCATATATAAACCGATTGTTTCATTTTTGTAAGAAGAAAATATTTCATTCATTTCAAATCTACTCCTAGTGGAAGAGTTATAGTCCCGTGAGGGTTTACATAGAGATCCACCCACAAAGTGTATACAAAAATTCCTAAAACTATCAATCTTCGTCGATTCAATCCGAGTCCGACTCACCCACCATAAAGTTTGGGTCGTACTGCGAAATTTCGGATACCATGAAGTGATAGCTTTCATCAAATGTGAATGCTTTCTCCTTTTCCTCCAAGTAGCGCGCTTTCACAGCTTTGTGCTACAAAAACACGACACAAACTTACTTTGTTAGTTACAAATTGATGAAAATAGATTGTGTAGAATAAACCATAAAAATACTTACAAATTGTTGAAGGGACATGCTAAAGTGGCTAACGTTCAAAATCCGTTGTTGGATAGCTATAAAACCAACTATCGCATCTAGGATGACTTGGTGCCTTTGTTGAAGACTTCTTCTCTTCGGGTTCCCATAATCTTGCCTAAATTTGTTATATATCTTCGCCTAAAAGGTCTCGGACGAGGAGTGATCTATTCGACTTTCGGCATACCATGGTTTGGTGATTTCCAAATCTTCTGCGAAGTCAAACGATGCCATTTCTTATATGTGGAGGTATGAAATGAGTAGTTGTGGAGTATATGGAGTGAGAGTGAATACAATGAGCAATTTTTAGGCAAATTAGGTCCAAGGATGAGGTCTCTATATATAGAGAAAGACCCCAACGACTAGTTGAAAATACTGGGGTACCAAAATACACCACCAACTTTTTCGTAGGCAATCTTTATGGACAAACTCAACACAACTCCGAGAGCTAAACTCAATCAAGGAATAATGTCTAGAGTTATATCTCTCTCTCTCTCTTGCGATTAGAATGTTTACATAATCAAATCCGTGAACCTAATCACAAAGAGATTACTTGGACGGTACCAAAGACCAATGTCCAAGAATCAATCAAGTCGTATCCAACAAACTAGGTCGGACGTATCTACTATGATTGATTAATGCACAACCTGTGATATTTCAATTATAAAGATAAACAATATAATGCGGAAAAAGAAATAACACAGACACCAGAAGTTTTGTTAACGAGGAAACCAACAAAAAAAAACCTCGGAACCTAGTCCAGATTAAACACCAAATTGTATTAAGCCGCTACATACACTAGCCTACTACCAATTAACTTCAGGCTGGAATGTAGTTGAGCCCAAACTCAGTCTCACACCGATTCAGGTACAGTCGCGCTCCTTACGCCTCTTGAATCCCAGTAGGTATCCGCGCAAATGATTCCCTTAGATGACGTCACACCAACTAAGACTTGCTTCAACTCAATTGAAGACTTTGAACCAATCTGCCTCCCAGAGATTAATCCTATATAAGTGATTTCCTTTACGATCAAAACGTATTTCGATCAAGGTGGTTTGGAAATCAATAGCAACAGACAAAATCTAGCTAACCTCAAAATCCGGACTTATGCAACCTAAAGTCCAGCCTAGAAGCGTAAATCCAGAAGAGAAGAATTTCCAAACCATATCACATACCTCAGGACCAACTGTGTTCCATTGAGTCTTATAAAAGCCTGCTTTAAAACCTTCTGGTCTAGGTGCTGACCAATTTTCCATACTCTTTAGAGTAGTTAAAATCTCATCATCAGTTGGAGAAGCAAGTAGGATTCTGGTATCCTCTTCAGTAATTAAAGTTGGAAGAAGATTGAAATGATGTTCTTGAATAATATGAGACATAGAAGTACTTATATCTTTAAAATGATTAGTTAACAGATTAGATAAATCATCTCTTGAGTACAACCAATTTCCGTAAGAATATTTTAATGAGTTAATGTTGTTTCTTGCCCTTTTTCTCTTTGTTAAAGTATGGAAGTATTTGGTATTATTATCCATGTCTTTTAAGAAATTATCTCTGGAATTTTGCTTATGAAAATCATGTTGTATCTGGTGCCATTTCTTAAGCTCTTCATTTAGGGGCGTGCTATCCCGCACTGTCATGCATATAGCCAGTATAAGCTAGCAGGATTTGTACTAATAGATTGAGTTTATCTTCCTCGAGATTGCTAAGTGATAACTGTTATATAAATATCTAATTATAACCAACTCCTTTATGTTATTTATGTTTTAGATTGCAGGTCCTTTTAACATATTTCGTTATTTTCTCTAATCTTCAATCTCTCCTACCAAACAACACTAACAATATAAAAGACAGCAATGAATCACGCCGTAATCAATTTCGTTTCTTTTTCTTCTTGATTTTATTAACTGAAATTCTTGATTATGAATCTTTTTTTCCAGATCGGTGTTCGGTAATTTATCCATTGAAAATTAATCTTTTTTCTTACAGTATATCATCACCAAAAACACTATCATCACATAGCAATACATCCCTCCTTCAATTCCACCACCAGTTACCACACCGTCGGCCAGAGAAAAATAGAGTAATAAAAAAAAAAAAAAAAAAAAAAGTCTTCAAATAAAATTAGACCAAATCACACATATTTATCTAGGTTTGGAGGAGAGGATAATTCAAAATCTTATTTAAAAAAAATTCAGGATCCATTTTCAAAGCCTCACTTTTCTGGTTTTTATGTTGTGACAGAAACATTCGAGACGAAACAGAAAAGGATTTTATTATAAGATTTAATAATTGACAAGGGTTTTTTTATAATTATTTTTTCTTTTACAGCTATACGTTTTTGTCTTTACACCTGTACGTGAGAGATAGACTTACCCAATGATCTAACGGGCAGGAGTTTGCTAGCTTACAAAGCTATCCCGCAGTGTCGCGTGGGATAGCATTAGCCCTTCATTTATTTCAAAAGATTTGGAAGTATTGTCTGCTGAGAGAGGTAGTCGTTGATTTCAGACAGTTGATTTTGAAGCATATCAACTTTTTGATGAATGTCACCAAAATGTGCCATGTTCCATCTAGAGAGAGTAATTATAGTGAATTTATGAGCTTAAAACCTTCAGACCCATGTACTTCTTTTTCCCAAGCCTTGGCTATCTCAAAAGCACAAGATTTGTCATGCAACCATGTTTGGATTTTTTTGAAAGGTTTCCATAACTTTGGTTGATTGTAATCTGTAACCATCATTATTGGATAATGATCACTACCATTCTGAACGAGTTGCGGTAATTTAGAATCAGGGAAATTAGTATTCCATTTTGCATTACCTAATTAAAGCCATATCAATTCTTGATCTGTTTTTGCCCGTCCTTGTCCATGTATGCTCCTTACCAATAAAACAAATATCTTCTAGACCAACTGATTGAAGAATAAAATTTACACATCCATCACTTGAAAAAGAAGAAGAAGAATTAGAAGTAATCAGATGTGTATTTAGATCACCCAAAAAAAATCCATGGCTGTATAACATTGTTGCCTACGTCCTCTATAAAATTCCGTTGTTTTTTTCCTTCTTTCTGAATTACAGTAGCCATACATACAAGAAAAAAGCCATTCAGGTTGACTTGGATAATCTTGAATAAGAGCATGAATCATGTTATCTTTACAATTGAGAATCTCACAGCTGAATCCATTTTTGCACATGAGAATTAATCCTCCAGAGAGACCTACTGGTTCATGATATTTAATATTTGAATAATTAAAAGCGACTAATAAAGGTCTTATCTTAGCTTTTTATAATCTGGTTTCACATAAAAAAAATCATATCTGGATTTTGAGTCCTAATTAGATCTCTTAAATGGTCTCTAGTATTTATGTTTTAAATCCTTGGACATTCCAAGAAAGTACCTTCATAGTGTTGTGATAACTAAGGTATATAGCAAGCAAATAAGAGACAACTTTTTTGTTACCTTCATAGTGTTGTGATAACTAAGGTATAACAAGAAAATAAGAACCAACTTTTTTGTTCCGGGAGAGAGTGTAATGACTCGTCCCTCCACCGATATTGTATCCACTAAGCAATTTGATCCAAAGTTGGAAGAAAACTCTATAGTTAAGCGTGCTCGGGCAGGAGTAATCCAGGGATAGGTGTCCGAGGGCGGGAAGGTACACTAGACGGGGCTGGTCCAGGTGCTTGTTTTATAGGGGCAGGGAACGTCAGAGATATGGGCTTAAAAATATATTGTGGAACCGAGGAGGGCTCCAATTTAAAGTGGTGGTATTGTAATACCCCGATATTCGGCAATGGCTGGCCGAATGAAAAATAAGTAATGGTTTGTCCTTTCCTAACACCGAGGCCTTTTCAGCAAAATTGGCTCCAGAGTTGGCAGAAAACTCTGCAGTTTAGCGTGCTCGGGCAGGAGTAATCCAGGGATGAGTGACCTCCCGAGAAGTTGTTGTTGGATGACTGTAGCGATGCTTGTTAAAAACCCTACACTACCGGATGGCCGCAGTGGCTAAGTGGGGACAATATCGGTGGAGGGATGCAAAAAGCTAAAATATGAAGAATGCTACCTAAACAAACAATAAGATTAATTAATTTTAAATGCTGTAAAAATTTTAAACTAACATTAGCATTGAAAATTTAAATTTTGTAGTTTTCTTTCTAATGAGCAATAATAATTACCTGACTCCTTTCATGTGTTTTCAGTCTACTTTCCCCCTATTGTGACCATGTGAGTATTTTGGATATCTATATTGTTATCCAAGATGTTGTGGTGATAAGAAGACTCAGTATCAGAAAGGTTATCTCCAGTATCTTCAGAACTTTTATGTCTCTTTCCAAGTCTCATATATTCAGTTGAGTTCTTCTTGAGTAGAAACTCCATATCGATGACTTCTCCATCTTTTTGTGGTAAAAATACAACCGTCTTAACATATTTGTTTTGACTCTTTTTGGAAGCAGTTTTTGAAATATTTTTCCTGAGATTACTAGTTTTTCCAAAGAAGTATGACTTATCATAAGCTTTAGCTAGATAATTAGTTGCATCCTTATAAGCTCCCTTACAATGATTAATCACATAGCATGCGGTGCATATACTACCAGGTCGTCTCTCATAAAAAAAATTCTACCACTTTGAAACTCTTGCATTAGTGATGCACTTGACTCATCTCCTTAATGGCATGGAGACATCAATATTGACACACACTTTAACTGGGTCACTACCTACTGATATTTCATCTTTTGGCTCTATCCCTGTAACTTCACCCATCTTAGTGACATAAGCAACAGTCATATGTTCAGGAAGTAGGTATTTCAACTGAATCCAGAATTGCTGAAAGCCCCAATGTTTTTCAGTGTAAACCATGTCTAAGATATAATATTTAACCACCAACAACTGCTTGTTAACACTCCATGGTCTGTGTTCGATGACCTTGTTCAGAAGATCCCAATTGCAAAACTTAAATATCATCATGTTTGGCTCAATCTCAACAATTTTTAATTCTTCTGGTGCAATGAAAGGCCAAGAAACTTAATGAATCTTTCTACAGTCTAATCTTTCTACAATCTTTTTAAAGAGTGTACTAAAGGAAAAAAATCAAAAGGTAAACAACTCCTTCTAAAGAGTATACTAAAGGAAAGAATTAAAAGGCAAGAATCACTCTCATTGTAAGACAAACAAACTTGGAATATCCACTTTGGATACGAATGATGAGTCTCATCCTCAACACTGACTTGAGAGTTGTGAGGAAGGCACAAATATCATAACTGTTTATAACTCTTTTGATATCGAGGTTGCTCAAGTTATATTGTCTTTATGATTAAATTTTCTCTTACCACATGTCATAAAAAGTCCCTTGTCCCAAATTTCCTTTCTAAATAAAGACTATGAAACTGATCATGTTTGTTGAGCTTTTCTCCAATGACGTCTTTATCTACACCATAATTGAGTTAAGATCTCTTAACCTGGTGTAAATAATGAGTCCAAAATGTAATGACTCGATGTGGGTATCAAATCATATTATGCTCCTAATAGATTTCCCCCCTGCCTATCTAACTCCTAAGCAAGAGACGACCACAGGATTCACGAGAACTCTATTCACAAGCTAATGTGCATGTTATGCTCTTGTATCTATGTCTAATCATAATTTTCTGTATTTAAACTTATATATGAAGGAATAATTATGCATTGGTACGAATGAGTATATACAATTCTTATCATCGGTCTTGTATTTAAAAGCCTTTTTCATAATCCCTTGAAATGTTCGTGAACTTATCTTGCTAACCGGTTTAGGTATCCTGTTATTAAGGAAAATCAGTTAGATTCCTTTACAAATAAGTAATTGGTTTCCCAATCTACTTCTAACTCTTGGTTATCAAAAAGTATATAGTTGGTAGCATCCCTTCAACTAATCTTTGATGACGATGATGAGAACAAGAAATATAAAAGTGAAATCTAATTTTTTTTCAATTTTGTCTCAGTAAATAACATAAACACATCATGGGAGACAATCTACCCCTCACAAACATTCATTCCACTATATTTATAACAAACCAAATCCAGGCTTTCTTATCTTTCATTAACTCAATTTATGTTTCAATAAATAATGAAAATATTACCACAATACATAATCCTTCGTGTGCAATTAGAATCAAGAAACGTCAAGGAAACGAAAACTGAAATGAAACGAACACCAAAAGAACAAGCAAAAATAAAGAATACAAATCATCAGTAACTTTAATTTCTGAGTTGGGCATCTAATTGGTTTAGATTTTGTTCACAAGCTTCAACATGATATCAATTAAAACCTAAACAAAGGTTTTCTTCAGCTGAATTTGCAACTCACAATAACTTGAAATACCCCCAAAAATTTCTAATAAGGGCAACTCTTATGATATGGAGGCAAAAACATCCATAACTTAAGGAGTATCCACATATATGTGGACCCTTGATAATTAGTGGAGTTAAAACCCACTATGGGAAAAAACCAAAAAATTAATCCAGCCAGTCCCTTGTCGTCCGGATTTAGGAAAAAAAAAAGAATCACAAAAAATTCATCCAACTGCTCCATCAACAGAAGAGACGAATTTGAATGTGATTTGAAATATTTGGATTAGCAACGCTTATGACTGTTGCAAATTTAGCAGAAACCATTGCAATAGCTTAGGAGTATATATAATTACATTCTTCATAAAATTTGGAACTCCTGTCCGGTCTTGGAGTGGCCGGATGAAAAAAAGAAAACTTATTACATCCGGTCCTTAAGTGACCGGATGGGAGAAAAAGATAAAAAAATAATACATCCGGACACTTAATGTCCGGATGACATATCCGGTCATCCAGTGATCGAATGGACTACTCCACAACATACTCCATACATTAGTGGAGTACCATCTGGACTTCAGAAAGATATTGACCTAAATTCTACCCATAGTGGATTTTTTATCCATAAAATATGGATCATTACGAAGATATGGATGATTTTTGGATCCATAGGAGTTGCCCATTTAGTTAGTGGCACAATACTTGGGCTTGGTACTGGGCTAACTCATTTGGATGCTGGGTTAAGACTAAATATCTATACTACAAAAAAAAATATTGGCCAGATCAAGGGACGGGCTATAGCCCGGGTTAGCCCCTTGCTAGGCCCGTCCCCTGCTCCAGCCGACAGAGATATGCATGCTGGCCCTTGCAATGGTTGGGGCTGAACTATGTAGGATACCGACAGCCTAAGACACAACAAGATAGAGCTCGGGGAACCCCTTATATAAGTAGATACTATTTTGTGTACATGAAAATATAGGTAACTAGTGGTTGTCTTATTATTTAAACTTCAATTCCCCAGGGTTTATTCATATATAAAAAAAAGTAATAATGACAGAAAAAGAAAGAACAGACAGAACATGGTTTCCTATGCAAACTTGCATGCGGTTGCAGTTTCAGCTAGGAGGCAAAGAGGAATCTTCTTGTGCATTGTGAGACCATCCGCTTCTTCTATATCTACTTCCTCTGGTTTCATCCCAGAGGGCAATTTCCAGTCAACACAATGAAGCAAATTTGCCAGGGTGAGCTCGACTAGCACTACCGAGAAGTTAACACCAGGGCAACCCCTCCGCCCAACCCCAAAGGGTATCAACTCGAAGTCTTGGCCTTTGACATCTATGTCATTATTTAAGAATCTTTCTGGTCGGAACTCAGATGGGTTTTCCCAAATTTTTGGGTCCATTCCAATTGCTTTTGCAGCAACAAACACCCTTGTTTTTGCTGGAACGTGGTATCCCTTGATTGTGCAGTTTTGGGTAGTTTCTCGTGGAACTAGTAATGGTGCTGGAGGGTGGTGTCTCATTGCCTCCTTAGTTACTAGTTTCAAGTACTTCAGTTTAGGAAGATCACTTTCTTCTACCACCTCTTTATCTCCGACGCTTCTTCGCACATCCTCCTGTGCTTTCTTCATGACTTCAGGGTTCCTTATCAGTTCTGTCATAGCCCAAACGATTGCTGCAGAAGAAGTATCACTTCCAGCTCCGAATATGTCCTGTGTAAATTAACTAAGCAATTAAAGAACAAACAGAATTTGGAGGAAACAGAGAACAAGTTGTAATAAGCATGAAGAGCAGAAAGAGATGGAGAAAAGATAAAAGACTTTACAGTGATAACCCCCTTAATTTGTTCTCTACTTAGAGTGATGCCCTGACCCGGATTCTTCTGAACCCGAAGCAGCACATCAACAAGGTCTTCCACTGCAGGTGTGAGCCTCTGTGGATTAAGGTGCTCATCTATTACTTTCTCATAGAAATCATCCATTTGCCTGAATGTCTTCTCTAGCTTTGCTTCTGTTCCATCAATCTTGTGTATCCAAGCCAACCTTGGGAAGAAGTCTGCCACGCAGAATCCAGCCAATAAGTCGTGAGTTTCTTTAATAAGTCTGTGGAACTTACTCTTGCCGTTGGTATCAATTTCTTCTTCATATTTCCTTCCAAAAGCAACTCGACATATGACGTTGTTAACAAAACAAAGTATCATCTCGCTTAGATTTATCGGGGTCAAAGAAGAAGAAGATCGATGAATGAGTTCAATCAGCGTAGCCACCTCTTCTGCCCTGACAGCGCGAAACGATTGAACCCTCTTCACACTCAACAGTTCCGCCATTGTTATCTTCCTAACCTCTCTCCAGTACTCACCATAAGGAGCGAAAGTTATATCCACAAACTCGTAAGAAAATTTCTTTGCTGCATATAACATGGGTCTGTTGGAGAACACGAGATCGTGTGCAGTAAATATTTCTTTCACAATATTTGCAGAAGAGACAACCAAAGTTGGAATTGAGCCTAATTTAAGAAACATTATAGGTCCATACTTATCAGAAAGTTTCTTAAATGATATATGTGGTAGTTCAGTAATCTGATGCAGGTTTCCTATCAGAGGTAACCTAGTTGGACCTGGTGGGTACTTCTCTGTCTTTCCATCTTTGTTGTTGCCTCTCAGGTTTTGGGCAAGCAAACCCAACAATAGTGAGAAGATGAAAACAAGTAGGAGGATCAAAATGTTGTGCGATAGCGTGGTGTTAGTTAGGACTTGAAGAAGCATATTCATTTTGTATTTTTTTACACTCTTCTAGTAATAAGCGATTTTTTGTTTTGCTCTGCAGTTCTAGTGAACTTCGAACCCCTTTAAATATACAAATAAGATGACATAAAGATAATCAGTCAATGCCAAGAAAGTCTTCATGGTGATGATATTAACTAGCATATATATTTTCTATTCCCATTCTTTGGTCAAAGGCAACGAAGTTAACGTATGCATGCAGTTGGATTCGTTTTTCTTCTTAGTGCGAGAATTGAGATATAGCGTGAGCGTGAGAATTGGAGTAGGAATCTTCATCATAGAGAGAACTGATTTTTTTTTTTTTTTTTTTTAATACAGTGGTATATAAAGTAATGATTCTCATATATTTTTTATACTTTAAACTTTTTTTGTATAAGGTTTCTCTCCATAGAAACTCTCTTTGTTTTGTTTTGTTTTGTTTGTTTTCTTTTGTTTTGTTTTATCCATCATTCCATTCTTTGAATGAGTACCAAGTAATACAAATCAATAATCAAACAAGAGAAAGAGGTAGTAAGTTACGTCTTTTTGGATGGATCTAAACTGTTAGTGCCCTCTTTTCCTTTCCCATTGATGTGAATTAATGACTTTGGGTATATACAATTTCATTATAAACGGCCTAGGACCCAAACTAGGCAGGGTTATTTTATTTTCATTATTAGCTCATCTTTCACTATATCGAGCAAGACTTCGGTAAAATCTGTAATCCTTCCAATTTATGATCCCCCTCCCCTTTTTATCCTATAATTTTTATGATTTTGGATAGACCATAATGGTCGTAGCACATTACCCTGTGAAATCCGCAGGGGTCATTCCCTAGTATCGCCATATGTGAAGATGCCATCGGCCTTATGTCACTATCGCTCCACTGTTGTGACCATACCGTCCCAACTTCCAATCATGTTGCGAACAATTACTACTCAATGTTGCCATCTCCACTGCCGATGATTACTATATTCACCAAGGTTCAACACCACTCATTAGATCGTACAAAAAAATTTCTCCACTAACTCTACCCCAACGAACTAGTTTCGGAGAGACAGCACTGTGATAAAGCTAAGTAACTACACTTTGTTTCATAACTCAATACTTTAAAAATAAATAATCATTTGTCACCATTTAATGCTTACCACGCAACAAAGTTGTTGTTTTGTACTAAGGAGTGATTTAATTTTGATGGTTGTTTTTAACCCGGCTAATTTGGGGCCTGTTACCGGATGACAAAAAAGGTAATTAGAAATAAATTTCACACAACCCCTTATCCAACTATTATCTAAGTATTTATGTTACCCCTGATTAATTAGCGTTAATTAATCGTATTAGGTGTTAATTATATTTTAGATATGAGATCAACTAATGTTAAATTGATCTTCAAAACATCAAACGACTTATATTTTTTGATTTTTTTTCGTAAACGGTACCCAGAATCGGTTTACGTTCATGCACCCGTAAACCGATTTTGGGTTGGTGTTTCCAAAGTTAACAGAGGACTTCCAGAATCGGTTGATGTGGGCATATATAAAATCCGATTCCTAAAATCGGGGTTTCGTGTGATATATATAAACCGATTGTTATCTTTCATAAGAATTTTTTTCCCATTCATTTCACTATCGTAGGAATCACGGATGCATTTAGCACATGCATCAAGCATTTAAACCCCTAGGCGACCCTAGTGGACGAGTTATAGTCTCGTGAGAGTTTACATAGCTAGAGATCTACGCACAAAACCAACACAAAAACTTCTAAAACCATCAATCTTCGTCCGAGGAATCCGAGTCCGATCCACCCACCATGGAGTCCGGGGCATACTCCGGAATTTTGGATACCATGAAGTGATAGCTTGCATCAAATGCGAATGCTTCCCCCTTTTCCTCCAAGTAGCCGGCTTTCACGAATTGGTGCTACAAAAACACGACACAAACTTACTTTGTTAGTGGTGTTTAGTAGGAAGATAAAACAACTTGGATTACGTAAAATAAACCAAAAAAATACTTACAAATTGTTCAATGGAGTAGCTAAAGTGGCTAGCGTTCAAAATCCGTTTTTCGATAGCTAAAAAAGCAAGTATCGCATTTTCGATGACTAGGTGCCTATCATGGACTTGTTGAACACTTCTTCCATTATGATTCCCAAAATCTTTCCTATATTTGTTGTGCACCTTTGTCCAAAAGGTTTCGGCATCTACCCTTATGGAGGACTGATTTTTAATTCGAGTTTCGGCGTACCATGCTTTGGTGATTGTTAAATCTTCGGTAGAGTCAAACGATGCCATTTCTTGTATGTGGAGGTATGAAATGAGTAGTTGTGGAGTATATGAATGGAGTGAGAGGGAATGGAATGAGCAATTTTGGGGGAAATGGGGTCCAAGGATGAGGTCTCTATATATAGATAAAGACCCCAACGACTATTTTTTTCGAAAAAAGTGAAATAATTTGGCACAATCGGTCTTCTCGAAGCTCCATATAACCCGATTATAATTTTATGCCACCAAGAATCGGTCTTTATGTTAGCCGATACAAACCGGTTAAAGACAAGTAAAAATTTTGAATTTTCACCGACAATAGTCGGTTTATATAACTTCACATATGATTCGATTCTAGCTAGAAAAAGATACAGAAGAAAAAGAACAGTAATGGGATTATACAGACTCCACACATAAACCGATTTTCTTACAGACCCTCGACAATCGGATTATGTTGACATATCGAGTAGCCCGATTCTTTACCAGTGTTTGGAAAACAGAATTATTGAGCATGCATAAACTTGTTTTCTGATACACATATTTATAATTAAAACTTTAAGTGCATTAAGTTCAACACCAGGATCATCCAAAATATAAACCTTAACCATCCCAAAAGAGTGTTAATTAACACTTAAAACTTAAACAACCAAGTCTTAAAACTTTTAATACCTAAAACTTAAACTTATAAATCATGGAGCACCAGCATCAGGAGCAGCAACACCAGGAGCATTTGCAGCAGGAGCAGCAGCATCTTTTGCATCAGCCATTTCTTCAAACATAGCTTCCAAATGTCTGTCGCAATCCCTCCCAACTGAAATCAAATCCCTCATTCTCCTCGCAAACTTGATGACCTCATGGAGCTCTTCCAGTACAATCGGTATATTCCGATTTAGGACGCAGAATCGGTCTATGTTAATCATCATATAAACCAATTACTCTGCATGCTCTTCATGACTGAAGAACAAAACCCAGAATCGGTTTATTTGATATGTCAACATAAACCGATTCTGGATAGATCATAGATTTTGATTTTCAAAAATCGAAGATTTAAATGTGTAAATCGATAAAGAAATGCAATCATAGAATGGGTTGATGGAGATTTACCTTTTTCTTGGTTGGATGGCAGATCATTGGAGAAGATGATCAAAAAAAAATTGATTAGGGTTTTGAGAATTTGTAAAGATTAGGATGAAAATAGAAAGTTTTTTTGATTTAGGTTTTTTATGTTTTTGGATTTACAGAAAATGGTAAAGATTAGTATTTATATGAGATAGTTTTAGGAAATAATTTGGGGGTAAATTAGTCTTTTTGATAAATTTGGTAGCCCATATCCATTTGATGGAGCGGGAAGGGAAATTTGATAGGCCCCAAATAATTGGCCTAGACCCCAATTTAGCCAGGTTTTTAAAACTAGCGCGAAAGTTGTAAAAGCCTGTATCTCTGACCCGACATCGGAATTACTGAGTTTTGATATGCTTTTATTCTACAAAGAATTTAAACCTAATAAGCGCCTATGCCTCTCTTCATGTATGTGTATAGCTATATTTATGAGCTTCATCCGACTGAATTCAGAAAATGTATGTATTCATATACAAATTGTATTTACTTTACAACTCAGTATCTACATATATGTAAAATTATCAGAATAATATTGGTGCACGTTGAAATACTCCAAGGTGTTCTATAAAAAAAATTCACATTAAAACTCAAGCTCCTAGATGAATTGTTCACTGGTATAGTGCCTTGTAATACCTCGATATTCGGCAAGGGTTGGACGAATGGAATATAAGTAATGGTTTGTCGTTTCCTAACACCGAGGCCTTTTCAGCACAATTGGCTCCAGAGTTGGAAGAAAACTCTGCAGTTAAGCGTGCTCGAGCGGGAGTAATCCAAGGATAGGTGACCTCCCGGGAAGTTGTTGTCGGATTACAGCAGCGATGCCCGTTGAAAACCCCACAATGCCGGATAAATGCAGTGGATAAGTGGGGACAGTATCGGTGAAGGGACGGGTCATTAAGAGCCTAATGAGTATTTGTTTAATGTTGTGTTCCTTAGCTGAACTCTTAATACTGACCTGGCATCCATGCTCATTCTCAGTTGAGTAACATGAATTCACTGAAGTGTCTAATTAATTTATGTATAAGGTACCTGATCAAGAGGAACATAGTTGTGACAGCAGGACCAGGTAGTCTCCGTGCTACTTGCAAGAGTAGAAAATTTAACGATTTTGTGTTAACGCACAAAATTGCTTAATTTATTCAATTCCGTGTCAATACACAAAATTTCTTTATTTGACTTAATTTTCTGTTAACACATAAAATTTAATTATTTTTTCCTAAAATTGGCACAAACATGATATCTCAATTCCTATTGGTCGAGATTAAGCCTAGCCAAGCAAGGAATTAAGCCATCCCTTGCCAGGTTAGTAGAAAACACTAATTGGGGTTGGAATTGACGAAATAAAGAATTAGGGTTAAACCGTGACTGAATAGGTCAGCCACGGAATGGGTCCGGTCGTACTACTTGGATGACCAAATTGACAGGCTTCATTCATGATTTGATCGACCAATCAGGTCTCACAATAGTTACATGTCACCCCTCTTCCTAATCGACCAATCAAGTCGGTTATAGCCTACCTTCTACTTTATCTCAGTGACCGGCCAAAGTAGGCCAGGCAAGCTTCCTATAAACCTTTTTAGGTGATTTTATCGTGACTGCCCAGGTTAGTCGCAAAATAATCTCGACCACTCAACATGGTCATCCTATCTAACTAGCCTAGCTCCTACCATGCTCGACCAATCAGGTTCCATGGTGACTACTTGTCGCCATTCTATCTTTCCAGCCAATCAGGTCTCTTATATCCTAATTGCTCTTCTCTCAGTAACCGACCAGAGTAGGCTTGTCGAGCTTCCTAAAATTTTATTTAAGTTAGGTCATGGCTGCCCAGGTCAGTCGCGGAATGACCTCGACCACTCAACTTGGCCGGTAAATCTATCTATTCTAGCTCCTACCATGATCATCCAATCAGGTTCCATGGAGACTACCAGACGCCTCTCTACCATTCTGGCCAATCAGAATGCTCGGAGTCGACTTGACAATCTCCCAATAGTCGGTCAAAGTATGTCGGTCGAACTGCCCAAGTTCGTGTGAATCGCACAGGCGACTGTCCTTGCAAGTCATATGTGCCAAACCCTTAAATTGAAATTTTTAACGTTTATAAACATTGCAAATAATGCAATGTTCAAGGATTCATCAATGAAACGCCTATGCGTTGTAATTAGCGTTGCAGTTGGCTTATAGCAACTATCACCCTTATAAGTGTTGCAAAATTGTTGCGAAATATAAGCTTAGGGCTAAACTACGCCTTTCTATGGTCGCAATCATTATAAAAATATCTGTGACCCATCTCAATCGTCCATTACACGTAAAACGTTTATGTAAGTATCAAATTCATCATGTGATTGACTTCAACCGTTCATTTCACACGACTTATTCAATATTACTTACTCAAGAACACCATGCATAGTTTTGGGCCTCTTCACACGACAAGTAATATTATTATAAAACTTGACTTGCCACTTATGACCCTGTAACCTAGCTTGCGTGTGATTTGCCAAAATATTTCTTTACATGTAGGTCTTACATGCACGACCAAAAACATATGTTAGTTGCTGAGATAATCACATATCCTCTCCACTCTTCATGGACACTTTTCACATGTCATGATATTGGACCCACTAAGCAACTACCACGTTCCACATCACTGGTTCATTCAAATTGTGACACGACTTACTCTCACAACCTATTGACTTCATCAGACAGGTAAGAGGAGGTCATGCAGGTAAACCCTATCCATAAAGGTAAGCCTTGGTTTTGCAAGTAATCCTAGTCATGTAGGTAACCCTTGGTCATGCAAGTAAGCTTAGTCATGCAGGTAAGTCTTGGTCATGCAAGTAAGCCTAGTCACGCAGGTAAGCCTTGGTCATGCAGGTAAACCTAGTCATGCAAATCACATTTACAACCAAGTATTATTTTCTACCAATATACTTGGGACATCAAAAATGTCAAAAATGGGGGATTTTCATCAGGGTATGGATCTGGCAGTCTACGGCAATGCGGTGTGCAATGCACCTATTATGAGAAAGTGTTAGGAAATGCGAAAAGTTAACAAGTGAATGAGTAGTGGGTGTGAAACCGTCCATCCTTCCCTTTGTGATAGGGACATGGTTTCATCACTTTCACATGATCTACACCTTCTCACTCATCCACAACTTCTAATTCCTATGAGATCAGGGTGTACAGGCATGATTACACATAAATAGATTTTCTGATTTATTTCTGAACGGGAAATGAGTGAAAGTATCCAGAACACACATGACACAATGCTTAAAATATTCAAGAAAGTTCTTCCTCCTGATACATGCTCATCACCTCTCACAGAGTCTACCACTCTGATCTCAACGCTTCATATGCTTCCCTCTCTGATGCCAACCCTTCTCATTCCTTTGTGACCGAAGCAAGACTGGAACAACCATTTCTTGGTTTAGGCCAAAATTGTCTCGAATCTAAAGTACTCTTGTGCAGTGCATTAGTTTAGGGTTTAGACTCGTTTCTCATCAACATACCCCATTTTACCATTTTCGGCAGAATCAATTTTTAATTACCCTACTACATCATCCTATTTAGACATTTATCTTCACATACATTCTGTTGGAGAATCTCTAACTTTCTCTATGGTTGAGTAAGCTCCTATTAAAAATATGCAGATACAAATATAGAGTTGCTAAATATCTAGAAAACATACACATAAGTACTAACCAAGATAAACACATGATGAACAAAATGTTAAAGAATTGCTCAGTTATCAAGTTTGGTTGTTATATTTTAGTTTCAAAACTCGAACGTACTTGATTTGATTACTAGCTAGAGTCAACTTCGTTAGATTAGAGTTGGAACATAGAAATATTGAGACTCACTGTTGTTACTCATGAACAATCTGAAGACATACTGGCATTAACAAACATATCATCCTTCAATTCGAGGTTTGTAAAACCGACTTGACTTGATCAGTTTCTATTTGCGTTCTCAAGACAGTATCTATTGAAGACATGTGTCTCTCGTATTAGTGATTTGGTCATTATACTATGATCAAAGTGCCAAGGAAATATATACTAGTTGTTTTATACAAATTTGGTATATAGAGTTACAAAGTGTTGTCTAACTATGCACTTCGTAAAATCGACGTAACAATAATTAGTAATTATTTATTATTTAGTGTGTTGAACTTTCAGTTGAATCAACACCTTGGGATTGTGTTCAATTACATAGTTTAAGGGAGTACACTAGTGAAATTTGTTTCGTAGCTAAATAGGTGATTCAAAGGATATACACTAGGACCAATCCCTTTAAAGGATCTTTATTAGGACCGCTTTTAAAGATATCTAGTAGGATCGATCCGTAAAGGATCTCTACTAGAAACGATCATAAGAAGTCGGATCTCTACAAAGACCGATCCTAAGGATCTCTCGTAGGATCGATCCTCATATAACCAAAAGTGCATTTTTCATTTGTCTACTATCTTAGGGTTTATGTAGATATCGAAATGTCATTTGGTTAGAAATGAAAGGTTAAAAACATTTCGACATAGTATTTGGACATGTATTAAACTCTTATTACTTAATATTCAAGAATTTTCTTGGATACTCAAGGCGAGGTCCCAAAACCGGAATATTTTGTTATCTCTTAGGTATTCGGATTTATATACTTTCCATATTCAGGGGGTTTGCATATCTCTAGTTACTATATAAGAAAATTATAAGAATGACAACATATTATAGCTAATATTAGTTATCAACTAAGAGTTATTTTGGTATATGAGTTTGATTACATTTGGAATTTGTCAAAACCGAAAATATACATTTATTACATATCTTAAAGATTTTCGGATTTAGTAATTCCTTGTTGTCCAAACAATCCTTGTTCATTACAGTATAAATAATGAAGCTTGTATTCTTACAAACTCATCCAGTTACACACTACCTAACCTTTTGTGTAGAAATCATACTCGTCGATATAGGAGAGTAATCTAATTAGATGAAATTTCTTGCATGGCCTTCGTTTAAAGTCTTTTTTGGGATCAAGAAACTTTTAGTAGTACTATTGGTGGAAAACTAAATTATATTGTGAAAAAGCGGGGGTACAACAACCACACCCAATATTTCTCTTAGCAATATGTATGGACTAACTCTAATATACCACTGCACCATTTTCTTGGATTAGTAACTCAAATTTGTAATAGCCTACTGGCAGTTACGAATTCGTAACAGGAAACAGCTGTTACAAATGGGTTGTAACAGCTTACAGCTGTTACAAATCTTGTCAGATTTCGTAACTGTCCTGTAGTAGTTACAAAATCGTAATTAGATATGGTTCACGCGTGCCATCCGTGTGCGTGGGTGGTCACACCTTCATCATTTTTGCACCCAAGCCAGTTCTACCTGAGGATATTTCCTCCCTTGGTCACACATGACTCGGTCATTCTGCCCCTTCATTTTTCTCTCGACTTATCCCCTTCGTCTCTTTCCTCTTTCCTCATCTCTTGCAGAAGATAGTTCTCTGTTAGGGTTTCAGTTTGAGGGTTTGGATTTGAAGCTGCTTGTAGAAGTTCATCTGTTAGGTTTTCAGTTTGAGGGTTTCGATTTGAAGTTACTTGTAGAAGATAGTTCATCTGTTAGGGTTTTAGTTTGAGGGTTTCGATCTTAAGTTTCGATTTGAAGCTAAAGATATAAGTAATTTCGATATGGGTTTCGATCTGTTCGTTTAAAGCTTTCGATCTGTTATTTCATATATACTTTCCGATTAGGGTTTCGTTAAGGTGTTGATCAGTTAATGAGATTTTCGATTTTATATGAGATTTTCGTTTAGGGTTTTGATTTTATCTGAGATTTCATCATTTTCTAGAATTGATTTTAGGGTTTAATGGGTTAATGATTTCTTAATTTGTATGTGTCATACATAGGGTTATTTTCATTTCTTAGATTGGAATTTGAAATTGGGATGCCAACACAATCCTATTGATTAATTTATATGGAAATGGAGTCGATCAGAGATATTATCCTTGGAAGAATTAAATAGGTGAGCTGATATTAATTACTCATTACGCTTTTTATTATAATTGTTGATTGTTTATTATTGAGCTTAGAATTGAAATATACTGTATATGCGTGTAATCATTTGCTCTTAGGGGTTGATGATGGAACAATTCGGTGTCCAATTTTTTTGTGGAGATAGATTCTTTTATCTCTTCCAGGTACTGTATGTGGAGATATAAAATTGTTTCCTTATTTATTTATTTTGACACAAAAACTATATCCTTAGTACTGCTATACATAAACTTATGCTATTATTTGAAAATTCGAAATACGGTTTGACGTTGAGTTTGGATTAGGCGAGCCAGATCATACCAGGTTGATTGTAAGTGAGAATTGACCAGTAGAAATGAGATTAGACACTGGTGGAATGAGCATCACAAGCCTATGTAGAACATATTGGAGATTTTAGATATTGTAGATATAACTACTTTCATTTTGTTATTGTAATTTCATAGCATCAATCATCAAGCTGTATTGAATTTTTTAGATGTTGTCGTCAAGACTGTAAGATGTTCACATTGTTTTCCATGGATTTGTTAGTTATCTAAACACTGCATTAGTCTTTTCTCATTTCTGATGTATTGGTACCCATTGCTATTTCAGATAGAACTTGGATGGACGATATCAATTCTATATGATTAAGATCGCTTGTCAATGTTGAAGATGATGCATAGGGAGGTTCTAAAAGCTCTGTTTCCTCTATTGGATGCCAAAGACCTAACGTCATCTATGCAGGTATGTAAGCAGTAGAGATATACTGCTAGAGATGATTACTTTTGGAAATTCCTCTATGCAAAGAGATGGCCCTCCATTTGCAAAAATCCCTCCTCATCGCCGCCAATGACATACCACAAGTTATACCTTACCTTCTCAAATCGTATCCAGCGCCGTACCCTCCTCCCACCAAGATTTTCCTTTGACGAATTGGAATTCTTTATTGATATTTGGGAAGAAGAGGTAATAATTTTCTCAGAAGCAATTCCAGTTCTAAAGACTAAGATTCCACTGGAAGAAGGCATGTTTAACATGTTGCGATTCCATCTACAAGGTTCCGATTACAG
The DNA here is from genome assembly GCA_023531105.1 of Papaver atlanticum. Taxonomy (NCBI): domain Eukaryota; kingdom Viridiplantae; phylum Streptophyta; class Magnoliopsida; order Ranunculales; family Papaveraceae; genus Papaver; species Papaver atlanticum. The sequence continues at coordinate 1,096,762 of JAJJMB010010581.1, forward strand.
GATGAAAATCCATGTTAATCCGAGATTTGAAATTCCTTATTATATAAATATATTAGTTCATGAACAAACCGATTTTAGAACATAACCTACTCAAGTATGCAAACAGGTATGCATACCTAAGTAGACGGACTAAGTTTGGGTTCGCAAGTACGTGAACGGGTACGCATACCACCAAACTCAGTTAAGTCCCTGAACTTGAAACTCATGCCAGTACGCATACCGGTATGCCTACTAAGTTCCCGGACTTTCACAAGCCAACCAGTACGCATACGGGTATACATACTATGGTTCCCGGACTTGGAATAACTTGCAACAGTTAGCATACAAGTACGCATACTGTGTTATATCAAATCATGGTTATTTGTTCTAAACTCTCATTTCAATCATTGAAACATTCTCGGAAGACGGGAATAGCTGTCTCACACAAACTATTAGCTTCAAAGCATTTTTCAAGTGATCATGATCAATACGAAACATTCCGAGTCTACATCAAATGACTGTCTCACACAAATCATGTAAGATGTTACTCTTTTGACTTTCGTCAAGAATATAAGATGAACTTGGTTAAAGCGAAAGCTTACCAACACATATTTCGAGAAATATGTAAGCGAGTTAAACTCAGCTTGAAATATCAAATGTGTATAATTGAAGACTATATAGCTATACGACTTTTGTCTCAAATAGGAGATAAAATAGATAGACTTTTGAGTAATAGATGAGTTCAAGTCTCCACATACCTTTTGTTGGTGAAGTTCCACAAGCTCCCCTTAGTAGTTCTTCGTCTTTAATCGATGAATGCCGTGAAGTCTAATGCTCAACTACACTTTCTATCCTAATCCGAGACTTAGCTATAAGTAGACTAGAAATCAAGACTTATAGTTTTGGCAACTAAACTTGACAACAAGCTTGAGATAGCAACACTTGCGAGTTCGACCGAGCAGTGCTCTAACAATCTCCCTCTTTGTAAATTTTAGTGACAAAACTATCAATACATATGGATTACAAAATAAATAAACTTTGTAGCTTCTCATCCAAATGCTTGGTTTCCTTGGTTCTTCAATATTACTCGAAATCTTCGTCATTTCCAAGTAGTCCAGTGATTCTGAACGTGTTTAACTCAGCATCATAGTTGTTGAAGATCCGTAGCAATAACAATGAGAAAACAGTAGCTCTCAATCATTGTTATACTGTGTCATAGTAGGTTGTTTTTGACAGCCTTTGGGGATTTGTTTTTTGACATTGGAACCTTCTCGATCTTCGTTTTCAGTACTTCAATCTCATTAATTCAGGTGAGATTTTGATAATTGGTTCTCATTAATTCTTCAGGTGAATCATAGTTTATAATTATTGCTTTTAATATTTAAATCTGACTTAAATATGTCGGAGAATTCTAAGTTTCAGTCGGAGTATGAGATTGCAAGAAATCTCAAATCTGAAAATACTTCGGTTCCACCAAATAATTCTGCTACTGTTTTTATTTATGATGTGGTGATTGATTAAATTTAGAGGAGTGGAAGTTTAGTTTAATTGGTAAATTGGATCTTGTAAAATTGAAACTAGCAGTTGCTGAAGTGAATTTAAGAAAACAATGAAAGCTTAGGGGTAATTGTCAAATCATCCCAATTGGCAGGGGATTCTTTATTATCAAATTAGAGAATGGTGAGGATATGAAATATATCTATGAAGGATTTTGGGAGGTTGAATCTCAGGTTTTAAGACTCAGGTATTGGGAACGTGATTTTAAACCAGAGCTGCAAAAAACCTCTTCTGCTTTTGTATGGGTAGTTTTTCCAGGATTATGCATTGAATATTGGAAGGAGAACATACTTATGAAAATGGGTAGTGCAATTGGAAGACCAATTAGGGTAGATGCCACAACTTTTAAAAAAGAAGTTGGTTATTATGCTAGTATCTTGGTTGAAATAGATTTGTCTAAAGCAATTCCTAATAAAGTTTGGATTGAAACTAAATATGTGAAGTTTGAACAAGAGGTTAGAGTACCTAAGGTTCCTAAATTTTGTAATCATTGTAAAATCATTGGGCATTATGTTTCTGAATGTAGAAGTAAGAGAAGAGAGCAATCTCAGAAGGAAAAGTTTCAAAATGTTCATCAACAATGGAGATATAATCCTAAGAAAAATACACAACAATCTACTGTGGGGTTTGATATTTGTCCACCTCCTCAGAAGGAAAATAACTCACAATTAGAAAGATCTTTAGTATAGGAAGGAGAAGTAAATGGTGTAATGATTTCATTTAGTGGTCAAACTGAGGACAATCAAGCAAATACAGCTGGTTTACTGGTGTTTTAGATTCTACTCAAGAATTTCCTTGTTTGTCTGTTGAGAAATTGTTGGAAGTGGGTAATAGTATTCCTTATATACATCCTGTAACTCCAATAATGGTTGAAGAATCAGTTGAGGTAATTACTGCTCAAGTTTTATCAAATATTAGTAATGATATCAAGGATAATCGTGAATGGAAAGATGTTTCTGGTAAAGCTACTAAGGCAAGGAAGCTTAATATTCATACAGAAGAAACATCTGGTGGTAAGAATTTTGTTTCTCCAAGTAAGTTTAATGCTTTGATAGAAGTAGTTGGAAAAAAGGAACAAGCTTTCTCTAAAGTTGTTGGTAGACCCAATAAAGGAAAAACACAAAAAGCTGCTCCTAATGTTGTAACTAGAAAACAAGCAAATAATTCAGTTAACAATAATATTGGTGTGGGAAGTTCTAATGCTTCTCAGACTACACATTCTCTATGAGAGTACTCTACTGGAATGTCAGAGGCTTGAGAAGAACTCAAGCCAAAGACAAACTTAGAAGTTTAGTACATCAATTTAGTCATTCTCTTTTATGGATAACAGAGCTTAAAGTAAGGGCTTATAATAGCATTATAAAGCAGTTGAAGCTTCCTGGTATGAACCAGATGATTATACATAATTCCAGTGATTCATTGAAGGGTAATATTTGGCTCTTTTGGCATTCTTCTTTATCTGTTCCTTCAGTAACTTCCTCTACAAGACAGGAAATCAAAGTTCAGGTAGGAGATGTGTTAGTCACAGGCATTCATGCTGCTTTCCTTACAATTGATAGAAGACTCTTGTGGGAGGAGCTACTAAATATCAATGAAAGGAATCTACCTTGGATGGTTTTAGGTGATTTTAATGTGGTATTAACTAGTGAAGAAAAGAAAGGTGGTAGGCCTCCTCTTAGAGTAACAATGCAAGATTTCAGAGACTGCTTAGAATCTTGTAATTTAATTCAAGCACCTAGAACTGGAATTCAATTTTCATGGTGCAATAACAGAGTGGGAAAAAAGAGAATTCTGTGTGACTTGGATAAACCTTTTCACAATTTAAAATGGCTGGAAAAATATGATAATTGGGGTTACAAAGTGGGAGTTAGAGGCACTTCAAATCATGGTGCATTATTGGGAGGTGTTGCTGAAAATGACAAACCAAAGAATATTCCTTTTAGATATCAACAGGTTTGGACTACTCATCCTAATTTTCTAAGTGTTATACAAGATTCATGGGAGGAAGATTGTGATGGAAATCCAACATTCTGTTTTATCAGTAAATTGAAAAGGTTAAAATTTATTCTTAAGAAATGGAATTGGGAGGTGTTTGGTGATCTAAGAATTAAAGTTAAAACTACAGAGGAGGCATTTCTTGCTGCTTCATTGGATTCAGATGTTGATCCTGAGAACATTGATCTTTTGAATAAATTAGTTACTGCAAGGGGGATGCATGAATTGACTTCTCAATGATATAATGAATTAATGAGAATTAAATCCAGAGTTAAGTGGGTGAAGGAGGGTGGAGCTAATACTGCTTTCTTTCATGCAAACTTAAGAATTATGAAAGCACATAATAACATAAATGAATTGGAGAATGCAGATGACAATCTAGTTACAACTCAAGACCAAATTGCTGATACTCTTGTATCACATTATCAGAAGAAGTTTGAAGAGAAGCAAGTTGATTTTGTGGATGAAATTAAGGATGCAGTTTTTGGAATGGATGCAAACAGTGCTCCTAGACCAGATGGATTCCCTGGCAGTTTCTACAGATTTGCATGGACAGTGGTGGGGACTGATCTAGTGGAAGCCATACAATATTGTTGGAGGAACAGATTTATCCCTAAAGGGTTCAATTCTAACTTCTTATTTCTTTTGCCAAAAATTCAAGGGGCCAAGAAAGCTGAACATTTCAGGCCTATTGGTTTAGCTAATTTCAATTTTAAAATCATCACCAGAATTATCACTACCAGGATTAGTACTATGATTGGTAAAATGGTATCAATTCAACAAGGTGCATTTATTAAAGAAAGGAACATACATGAAAAAATTGTTTTGGCTTCTGAGCTAGTGAATGAACTAAATGTCAAAAGAAGGGGTGGAAATGTAGGGCTCAAAATTGATATTACACAAGTGTATGACTTATTGAGTTGGAAGTTTTTGTTTGAGGTACTGAGAAGATTTGGATTTTCTTAAATTGGCATTCAATGGCTTAAGAAGATCTTTGAGTCTGCAAGAATTTTTGTTCTTATAAATACATGTGGTTTCTTTGGAGTAGGGAGGGGACTGAGACAAGGAGACCCTTTGTCACCAATTATGTTTGTTCTAGCAGAAGAAGTACTAAGCAGAAACATTTCAAAGTTGGTACAAGTGGGTAAACTTCAACCAATAGTGAATAGGGGTGGATGCCAACCAACTCATCTGATGTTTGCTGATGACATTTTATTTTTTGTAATGGCCACAAAAAAACTTTAGAAAACTTGATTGAACTGTTATGGAAATATCAAATTTCATCTGGTCAAGAAGTGAATAAGGCTAAAAGCAAATGCTTTTTGGGGGGTGTATCATCTTCAAGACAAAGCAGCATTGCAGGGCAAATGCAGATGGAACTATCTTCTTTCCCAGATAAATACTTGGGGGTTATTCTTAATCCAGGAAGAGTCAAGTCACATCGAGTTTGGGGGATTGTTGAAATGATGCAAAAAATGTTAGCTGGATGGATGGGGAAATTGTTAGCTTTTTATGCAAGACTAACTTTGGTGAAATTTGTATTGTGAAGCATGCCAATTTACAATATGTCAGTTTATAAATGGCCCAAGATTGTAATTCAAGTGTGTGAAAGAATTATCAGAAATTTCTTATGGTCAGGTGATCCTTCTGTGAAGAAATTAGTAAATGTTAAGTGGGATGAAGTTAATGCTCCAGTGGAAGAGGGTGGATTAGGCTTGAGAAGACTTAAAGTTATAAATAAAGCTCTTCTAATGAAGTTACTCTGGAAAATTGAGAATGAAGATGTGGAATGGACTTTGTTTCTAAGAGCTAAATACAAAGGAAAAAATGATGAGTGGATTAAATATCACAGACAGTCTACAATTTGGCCTGGACTTAAATGGGTTATTTCTGAGGTACAAGAATGGAGCAGATGGATTGTGAGAGATGGGGAAAGTATATCAGTATGGAGAGACAAATGGTTAAAAGAGTATGCTCTGATTGAGAGGCATGCTGAGGATGAATATATTTTGCAAATGGTACAATGAAAGTAAAGGACTCAATTCATAATGGTGAATGGTGTATCCCTGAAGAAATGTTACAGTATTTTGATGCTAGTGAGCTACCAGTTTTGGTGGGTGGAAAGGATAAAAGAATTTGGGCCAAGGACAAAATTGGAAACTTTACTGTGTCAAATGCTACTCAAATGATCAGGAAGAAGTATTCTGTAAAAGCTTGGACTCACCAGGTATGGCAACCTTGTATTCACCCTTACACATCTAGAAACCTATGGAAGATATTAAGAGGTGCTTGTGCAACTGAGGAATCAGTAAGAAAGAAAGGTTTTTCAACAGTCTCTAAATGCTATTTGTGTAGCAAGGATCAGGACACAATGGAGCATATCCTTTGGCATTGTGAATTTAGTGAAAATGTATGGCACTGGCTGTGTGGGATTTTTCATTGCTCTTGTCCTCAAAGCTTTGAAGAGATTTTGAACTTTGCAAAAGGGAAAAGTCCAGCCATTAAAGAAGTGTGGTTTATATGTTCCTTCAATGTTATGGTAGAATTGTGGTTTACAAGAAATTCTGTGATCTATGAAGCTGCTACTCCATCTGTGGATAAAATGAAAATGAGAATTAATAGATGTGCAAAGGAAGGCAGTATCAGAATGAGAGGTAAGATGTGGGGTACTATGTTTGATCTGCATATAATGTTATATTTTGGTATCTCTGGGATGAAAGTTCATGCTGTCAGAGTGAAACAGTCCTTCTTTACATTTCCTACTCAGAACCAAACACTAATTTGTTGTGATGGAGCCTCTAAAGGCAATCCAGGGATTGCAGGGATTGGTTTTATTGCCAGAAACCATTATGGTAATCATATGGGTGCAGCTTCAGGTGGTCTGGGGATTGCCACAAATTACTTGGCAGAAGTGATGGCTTTAATTATTGCAGGTGAGTGGGCTGTAACAAAGGGACTGGTGGAAGTATGCTTTAGTTTGGATTCCAAAATTGTGATAATGGCATTCTTAAATGACAAGGTACTTTGGATAGTACAGAACAGATGGATCAAAATTAGAAGATCTATTCCTGCAATCACATTTAGGCACTCTTATAGAGAGATTAACTTTTCTGCTGACAAACTGGCCAAGAGAGGAGTACATCTTATCAGAGGTGAAGTGCATTACTTTGAAGTGAAGCCTCAGTTTTTAGGTAAACTTGAAAATGAAGATGATTTGTATTTTAGATTTTAACCAATTTGTAATTCCTTCTTTAGCTGTTTAGTTGCCTAGGCATGTCTTGGCAACTTTTTGTTATTTGGCTTAGCATGCTGGGCTCACAGTTTTTTCTTTTTGGTTTTTCTGCCTTGATCTTGGCCTTTTTGTAAGTTGTAAATTGAAAATTTTCAATAATAAAATTTCATGATTAAGCAAAAAAAAAAAAAATATTTATTATACAACATCAAAGTCCAATTGTATCACAACTTTGACAACAATACTATGGTGATATGTATCACTCCACCTTAGTCAATACTTCATCTCACATGAAAACCACTCCCCCTTACATAATGATCTGTAAACCATATGTATTTGTAGTGTGAACTACACATTAATTCTCCCCCTTTTAGTCAATATAAATTGGCAAAGGTACGAAAACTAGTGGGATCATAATGAAATTCTCATAGAGATACTTCATGACTAAAAGAGAACATATCAACTTTGTTTCGATGATTTCACATAGTCAAAACTTAGTGTATTCATCAAGGAGTTTATAAAGATACAAGAAAACTCCTACAAAATTCCACAGCCGCACTCTCCACAAAGATTTGGCAATTAAGCACAAGTTCAATTAAGAACTCTCCCCCATAAAATGTCATTCCCGAAAGAACAACAAGAGCGACCTTACTTTTACAAGAAAAGAAGGATTTCTTTGGACTTTAACAAATAATCATGGAACATGAATTTGTATCCAAAAAGAACTCAATTAAATTAACCACAAGAGAACCCATGATTAATTTAATCGGAAATGCTCAACATAAGAAAACTTACGGAGCCGCACAGTACATACACATAGAAGTGGATCAGGGAAAGACCAATACTGCGGAATATTCAAAGATTCATTCTATTTTTCATCAATATTTGCATAAAGACATATAATAGACTTAATCTTTGCAATCAAAAGTTTATCCTATCTTCCATCAATATTTGCATAATGACATAATAGGCCTAACTTTTGACATATATGGGACAAACATAGTTCACGGACGCAAACATACATATCCTATAACAAGTTGCAATATATAAAACCATAAAGATTAATACTGCAAAATCATCTTCAAAATAAACTTTAGAATTTAAATAAATAAATCTAAAAACATTGCAAGATGAAAATCGTTGGCAATAGCTATGTGTACTCACAGTAACTGCTATTCCCAACCCTAGTTATACTTCTTAAAACACAAGAATAAATTCTCATAAGAAGTTTCCTAGACATTAAGGCCTCAAAAAAAATTCTTTATCGTCCCCGAACTCCTTGTCGTCAACAGCCATTGGAACATAAGGTTCATGAAGAAAGGAGTCAATTCCAACAAACCTTCTAGACTGATGCCGAACCAGAGCCTTTTAAATTTCGAGAGTCCTCAAAACAATAGCCTTTATTTGCTGAATCTCCTTTCTTGTTTCAATCAACTCTTCAAGAACACCAGAAAACTTCTGAAGATTTGAAGGAACAACTCTTGGTTTCCTCACATTCCTTCTTTTTCTTTTCAAAGTTGATGGAACAGGAGACTTATCTTTTTCCTTCATGATTGATGGCTTAACAATCATATTAACATCTTTTCCATCAGAAGACATAATGCTTGGATTCTCCATACAAGTATGAGATTGTGAGAGGAATTCACAAATCAGGCTCAACAAGCAATCTTGTGATAAAAAGAGTTTTTCAGAGAAGGAAAAAGGAATGTAGGGTTACGGAACCTTTATACAAAAGGAGATTCACGTACGCACAATTCTCAACCCTAAAGAAGGCAGAATTGTCGATTTTAACCCTCTTTTATTGATCAAACAGGGAAAGTCCTTTCAATATCAATTTAGATATGAAAAGATGGAAGAAATCCAAACAGGAAAAAGAATAAAACAAAACAGAAAACAAATTCTTTTCCGAACGCCTGAAATGTGTAAACTCTTGTCTCTTTTAAAAACAGGCGTATGAGACAAGATACACCAATAACACAATTAAGTTGTGCTGGGGTGAACAATAATCTGTCCACCATAACCTTCTTGAATGGAATTCTTAGAACTCTATTTCACAGACTCTTTAGACCGAATTCTTTTCTCTAGTGGTCTAATTTTTTCTTTGGAAATTAACTTCTTTAGAGAAGAGATGAGTTTACATACCTCAGTCGACTTATGAACAAGTTTGAGCTTTTTTTCTAATCGATTAGCTCTCCGTTGAAGTTTGTTGACATATCTTATCTTATGTTTGTACTTGAAACATTTGGAGAGTTCATGACCCTTGAGAGTACAATAAGAGCATGTCAATATGGAGGATGGTTCAAACGCCATATCTATGCAAGCTGCTAGACAAATGGTATAACCTGAAAAATTAGAAATGGAATTTCCAGTCGGCAAAGACAAATCCATTTTATCCTCCAAGATGGTTGAAGTTTTTTCTGAAAGAATATCGAGGTTGATGTACGTATTACTACACTTATCAAAATCAATATTTTCACAGAGGAGTGCAACGCTTGATTTTTCGTCTTCATTAGGATCATAGTGATCAGACATTTCATCAAGAGTTGCAGCAAGACCTTTGTTTCCATTGTATTTTCTACGATTTGGACACTCATTCGCAAAATGGCCAAATACTTTACACTTGAAGCACTGTGGCATATCCTCGTCATCAGTATCGTCAATATCCCTGTTTTTAGGAGGAACACGATTATGAGGTTTAACTGATGATCTAGGCTTATCTCTAGTGAACCGTTTACTTCTCTTCAAAAGAAGATATCTAAACTGTCTTGTGATCAAAGAGACTGACTTGTCAAGATCTTCATCTGATGAATCAGTCTCACTAGGATCATCTTCAGAGACGCCAACACTTTTACTTTTATCAAGTAACTTAGTGTTTTTTTGTGCTTTGAAATCAATATCCTTTCCAGATTTGGAAGTATGCTCATGATCAAAGATCTTTAACTTCCCAACCAGAGTGTTTCTGGATAAATCATTAAGGTTATTCCCTTCAACGATGGCATGTTTCTTAGAATCGTATCTAGATGGGATTGATCTAAGAATTTTCATCACAATGTCCTTTTTAGGAATAGTCTTACCCAATGCAAAAGATGCATTAACAATTTCAGACACTTTGTGATTAAACTCATCAAATGAATCTTCATCAGCCATACGAAGGTTTTCTCGATCAGAATTTAGGTTTTAAATCCTACCTTCTTTTTCATAGGTATTCCCTTCGAATAAGGTTTCTAAGATATCCCAAGCATCTTTAGACCGAGTGCATGAAGTCACATGGTGCTGAAGATCTGGGGTAATGGCATGAATGATATCATTTAAACCGTCATAATTTTGCTTTGCAGCGAGAATCTCGTTAGGTTCATATCTACCAATATCCTTTGCAATAGAGACACCGTCTACTATAAATAACTTGGACGGTATCAAAAACCAAAATCCAAGTGTCAATCAATTTAATCAACAACCAAAGGTTGGATTCACAATTGATTGAACTTACGTACAACCTGTGATATTTCAATTATATAAACAAATATAATGCGGAAAAGAAATAACACAGACACTAGAAAATTTGTTAACGAGGAAACCGAAAATGCATAAAAACCCCGGGACCTAGTCCAGATTTGAACACCACACTGTATTAAGCCGCTACAGACACTAGCCTACTCCAAGTTAACTTCGGACTGGAATATAGTTGATCCCGAACCAATCTCACACTGATCAAGGTACAGTTGCGCCCCTTACGTCTCTGAATCCCAGCAGGACTCTACGCACTTGATTCCCTTAGATGATCTCACCCACAACTAAGAGTATCTACAACCCAAAGTCGAAGACTTGATAAACCAATCTGTCTCACACAGAAAAGTCTATTGAATCTGTCTCCCACAGATAAACCTATGAGTTTTGTTCCGTCTTTTGATAAATCAAGGTGAACAGGAACCAATTGATATACCGGACTTATATTCCCGAAGAACAGCCTAGTAATATCAATCAACTCACAATAATCTTAATCGTATGGAAGCGAAACAAGATATTGTGGAATCACAAACGATGAGACAAAGATGTTTGTGACTACTTTTTTATCTTGCCTATCGGAGATTAAATCTCGAGCAAATCTTAGAGAAGATAGTACTCAAACACGATAGAAAACAACAAGATTAGAACACGCAACTACAGAGAAAGTAGTTGGGTCTGGTTTCACAATCCCAATGAAGTTTTCAAGTCGTTAACCTACAGGGTTTTGGAAACACCTAAGGTTAAAGGAGAATCGACTCTAGTAACAACTAGTATCACACAGGAGGTATGGGGATTAGGTTTCCCAGTTGCTAGAGTTCTCCTTTATATAGTCTTCAAATCAGTGTTTGCAATCAATATTACCTTGGTAACAAAGCATTCAATATTCACCGTTAGATGAAAACCTGATTAGACTCAAGCTAATATCTTTCAACCGTTAGATCGAACTTAGCTTGTTACACACAAACGAAAAGTGACTTCATTTAGATATGAGTAACCGTACCTAAACGTGTACACCTTTGTTGGCTCAACAATAGTTAACCGAAGTTAGCCATATGAACACTTTCATATCAACCATATTCATCTTAACCATAACTAGTTCAAATGACTCAAATGAAACTAGTTCTGGAGTTGTTCAATTGTTTATATTCTCATAGAAGTATACAAGACACAATTGAAGAAAAATCGATTTTGATTCACTCGAATCAATTCATGAACATTATAGCCACGGTTTGCAAAAGATTGCATTCCTTATTATATAAATGTATTAGTTCATGAACAAACCGATTTAAGAACATAACATACTTAAGTATGCAAACGGGTACGCATACCTAAGTAGCCGGACTAAGTTTGGGTTCGCCAGTACGTGAATGGGTACGCATACCACCAAACTCAGTTAAGTCCCGGAACTTGAAACTCATGCCAGTACGCATACCGGTATGCATTCTCGGAAGAAGGGAATAGCTGTCTCACACAAACTATTAGCTTCAAAGCAATTTTCAAGTGATCGAATGATCAATACGAAACATTCCGAGTCTATATCAAATGACTGTCTCACACAAATCATGTAAGATGTTACCAAGCGATTTTCACATGATCATCTTTTGACTTTCGTCAAGAATATAAGATGAACTTGGTTAAAGAGAAAGCTTACCAACACATATTTCGAGAAATATGTAAGCGAGTTAAACTCAGCTCGAAATATCAAATATGTATAATTGAAGTCTATATAGCTATATGACTTTTGTCTCAAATAGGAGATAGAGTAGATAGACTTTTGAGTGATAGATGAGTTCAAGTCTCCACATACCTTTTGTTGATGAAGTTCCACAATCTCCCCTTAGTAGTTCTTCGTCTTTAATCGATGAATGCCATGAAGTGTAATGCTCAACTACACTTTCTATCCTAATCCGAGACTTAGCTATAAGTAGAATAGAAATCAAGACTTATAGTTTTTGAAACTAAGCTTGAGATAGCAACGCTTGCGAGTTCGACCGAGCAGTGCTCTAACATATTGATTTGGTTAACCAAAGGTGTAGTTATACTTGATCTATCAAACTTGATTATTTTATATCATACTCTTCTAATATAAGTCCGCTCAAGTTTGTTTGAGGATTGGCTGTTTCATACCATTCGATTCCAAATCTGAAGATAACACTAATGATTTACGATTACTACATGAGTGTGATTAAGCTTTGTGATTACCATTCTACTTTTATAGTTGCCAAAAAAATGTGGGTTAAAACACACAATTTTTAACTAATGTATTCAATTTTATTTTGTTAGAAATTTTTTTTGGGTGATTAAAATATCAACGAGTTGCGAAGAATTAATGAACGAAAGGTCCGGGACCTAAATTTGATGCACGCTTGAGACTTGTGTTTCTTAAGGGTCCACGTTATAATTTTTGCATGCTGTCGCGTGATTTTGCTCATCTACGTAAGGTTTTCTTGTAGAGGGAGCAACATATGCTAACGGAAGAGTATAAGGTGATCTATGTGTGTGTCCTTCCAATAAAATAGGCATCAGGATACATCTAAAACGGGGTAACCGAACTGCGATTCGATTTGGGTTGCATTAAGTATGCAAAGTAATCAAGAATATTTATACTGGACTAGGTCTCATGATTTTCAACTACTAGTTGGTACTGTTGCCTCTATTTTTCCACAATGTCTTTATTATTGCAGAAGAAAAATTAATTTATTCAAATGTGCGTGTATGTCTCTCTTCTCTATTCTTTTAAAAAATATATCATACCTACGTAAAACTGGTGGAATTCATATGACCTTTCTTTGAAAATATAAAATCATGAGTAAGCACGAAATAGATATTGAGTTGCATAGTAATTCTAGGGGGTGAGGTCGTGAGGCGTGTATTATGGGTAACAAATGTGGATAAGGTGAATTCCCAAAAAAAAAAAAATGTTTTATGTCGGAAAACATAAAGCCAAAAAAACAAAAGAAAAACTCTAACCAATACCTCTAATTTGGGGATAGTTGACTTATCTAATCGCATACCCATCTTAATTTTAAAAAAGAAAAGAAAAAACAGTTGAACTATTTGCATTGGAATTACATGTTATTTTATTTCCTAGGTTGTTCAATTACGAACATGTATATGAATATATGCTTCAAAAAAAAGTATTAGGGGATCCAAAAATTTGGTTTTGAGGGCTCATATGGATTCAAATTTTCTAAATGCGAACGAGGGGATCTAATCCATCAAAAAAAAATATAACAATACCCTTTGACAACTAACCTAATTACCTAAACTAAACCTAAATCTAATTAAAACCAAAAACTAAACCTAAACAAAAAAGAATACCTCTCTTACTCTTTTCTTTTCCTCCAGCCTTTCTTCCTTTTCTTCCATTTTCTCTTCTTCAACGACGATTGTCTTAGCCAAAAATAATTTCAATTGGGAAAGAATTAAAAATCCCACCAGTTTTTTTTCTTTTAATTTGATTGCATGAATAGGTTAGATATGATTGATCTAGGGATTTAGAGATTCATTTTGAAAACCAATATTTACCAACCGTAAACCAATTTTACGATTTGGAATATGGTTTAAGGTTTCTTTTGTTTTTTTATCGGAAAAGAAGATTTTATTCAAGAAATGAGGAATTTACATTGTTACTACTAGTGGTAGTAAAAAAGAAACAACAAAGAAAAACAAAGATCGAGCAAACAAAGTGTTCCAATTCTGCACTGTAAATTATAAATTTAAGTGTGTCATGTTACCTGAACTAGAAGCCCAAGTTAAGACAAGTGACTTAGCATCAGAACATAAGTCTTCATCTGTTTTGAAGTAATACTTGTCTTCAAAAATGTGACAGTTCCTTTCTCTCCATAAAACCCAAACAACAGCCGCTGTGATTAGGTTCCAAACCACTTTACCATTATAAGTTAAGTTGTTGTTATCCCATGTATGTGCAAGATTCATCATAGATTCAGGGAAAACCAAAGACCGGTTTTTATTAGGAGTAATAGAAGACCACACCTTTTGAGCAACTTTGCAATGTAATAAAATGTGATCCTGAGATTCATGACTATCACCACATAGACTACATGAGATGTAGATATCCATTCCTTTATGATGCAACATATATATCATGTGAATTAAGTTTTCCGTGCACCGCACACCAGAGAAAAAAGTTCATCTTTGGAGGTACCGCCGGTACCCAAATGAATTTGTAGGGGAAGTTAACCATTCCTTCGTCACAAATCATCTTAGTATACAGAGATTTTACTGAAAAAAATTCACTAGGATGTAGACATCATATTCTAGTTTCAGGCAAAGCATCAAGATCTGGTGGAGTGGAGCTAATATATTCAAGCAATCTTGCAAAAGAATTAGCTTCATCATTTGATAAATTCCTCTTGAAATCAAATTTTCAAGATCCATCTGTTGTAATGTGATCAGACAAACTTGCATTCTTCAATCTATCCAACCTGTACAAGTCATTAAAGGAGTCCATTAAGCAATAGTCACCCTTCCACCTGTCGTGCCAAAAAGAGATTTTTATACCTGAGTGTATGGTGAGAGCATAGTTTGCTGTTACGAGAGCACCAGCTTCTGCAATGTTTCTTCAACATGAAACCCCGTGTAGTGTTTTTAATTTTTCTGGAGTCCAACAAGAATAGTTGCTTCCATATTTCTCTTCCACGAGCTTGTACCATAGATGCGGTTTTTCAAGACCGAATCTCCAACACCACTTGGCCAGTAACTCATGATTCATAAGTTTGAGATTTAAGACACCAAGACCACCTTTTTCTTTGGTTGCCATCACTAACTTTCAATTCACCAAGTGAGAGCTTTTGTTTCCGGAATATGGTTTAAGGTTGATTTCCCAACCGTAAAAAATAAATTTAGTTGGGAAAAGATGAAATACCAACTGTGTTTATGGTTTGCCGTTAGGTATTCCAACCGTATTTTAAATTTTCAATTTTTTTTCAAATGTTCCCCTGGATTTGTCTACGGTTAGGAAAACATGAACTCCCAATCGTATTTATGGTTAGGAAACCCAACCGTATACCGTATTTTAAATTATAAATTTATTTTTGTATACCCATAAGTTATCCTGGATTTTTCTACGGTTGAAAAAATACGAACCACAACCGTATATTTTATTTACGGTTGGGAAACCTAACTGTAAGTTCAATTTTCAAAAAAAAAAAAAAAAAAAACAATTTTTTTTATCTTTGATTTTCTAACACTAATTATAGATCGAATTATTAGTCTAATCTAATCACTAACCTTAGTTTAGTTAATCAATCATTAGCACTAATTAATTGATGGTATTTCGTGTCAAAAAAAATTAATTGATGATATTCTAGCCATTAGCAAAATTAGTAGGATAAAAGGGTTTTGGAGATTACTATTTGATGACCGGATTAGAAAAATTAGTATGATTCTTCGAACAAGATATACATGTATATTGTGAAACTTCCGAAACAGAACGAGAAAATGGGTCATCTGCCTAGAAACACCCAAAACCAGGTTAATATGGACGAGTAAGATTTTGTCTGGGTCAAATGGACGGGACAATAATTTAACTTGAAACTGACCATTATATCCTGATTCTTCTTTCTTCTACACTTCACAAAGAAACTCGATATTATCTTCACTTTTCTCTACCATCTCTGAAACTCATCCATCTCCAAAACCCATCGAAACCACTGCTGCCATCGTCGACATCTTCTGTTCTCCACCATCTCGATGTTTTCTTTCTCCACGCCATTAACTACAATCACCACCACTGTCATCATTAATTATAATCATAACCACCACCCCATCAAAAATAACTAAAACCACCACCATGATCACCCACAATAACTACAACCACCACCACCATCATCTACAACAACTATAACCAACACCACCATCATATTTAAATGCCCTGATTTCGCTAAATTTTCCCAATTTCTTCAGCATCTCATAATTCCGGAAAGCTAAATTAGGTTATAAATCAGCCAATTCACAAAATGGGAAATCGAAATATGGATTAGTTCTTGATAATCCTTGAACACGTAAGTCTCCTAACCCTAATTTTTTTAAAATTCTATTTTATGAACGACTTGCATTGGCCTGTGTAAATCTAGCTTAACATGATTAAAAATGGTTTGGATTAAACTGGTTTCATATTGGTTTAACTTTCGTAAAATCCAGTTTAAAATTAATTGAATTTTGTTTGTATGTAACTAGTTTCATCTAGGTTAAGCTTATGTAAAATCTAGATTAAAATTGATTGAATTTGGTTTGTATGAAACTGGTTTCATCCTATTTTGGATTGAGTTGAAATTGTTTTCATCAAAGTTTTAACATGGATGAAACTGTTTTTTTTTTTTTGTTGTATTTGGCGGGAAGGATGAAATCAGTTCATCTAGTTTACACATTGATATACCTTAATTTTTGTCAGAATACTCAGGGTGAAACCAATTTCATCTAGTTGTAGACTGTAATATAACTGTATTTTCGTCAAAATATGCAGGATGAACCTAGTTTCATATAGTTTATACACTGATATACCTTAAGTTTTGTCAGAATACTCAGCTAGAAATCAAATTCATCAATTTGTAGACTTTGATATAATTGTATTTTTGTCAAAATATGCATGATGAAACCAGTTTCATATAGCTTACATATTGATATACCTTAATTTCGTAAGAATACTCTGGATGAAACCAATTCCATCTAGTTGTAGATTGTAATATAATTGTATTTCGTCAAAATATGCAGGAGGAAACCAATTTCTTCTAGTTGTAGACTATGATATAACTGTATTTTCATCAGAATATGCAGGATGAAATCAGTTTCATCTAGTTTTAAACTGCGATATACCTAGATTTTCGTCACAATATGCACGATGAAACTAGGTACTTCCTTCAAATGAACCAAGTGCGCCAATACAACTTCTTAAGGGAACTACAGGAGAAGATTAATAATATTGTATTAGTAGTTGTATGCAATGTGTATAAATGAATGATTAGAATTGCTTCTCTACTAACTATTTGAGATAATTGTGATGATGTAAATTGTTTAGATTGCAACTGCTTGTGGTATGGATTGTTTGAGATGGATGGTGCTTTAGAGTAATAAATTGTTGTTATATCTTGTGTAGAAGTTTTTGTTGTCGTTGGACATAAAGTAATGGTGGTCGTGGAAGTAGGTGGACTGTTGTTGGACATGAAAATGTCTCATTTGTTGTGATAGTACTTAGTAGCCCTTTATTTGGTTCAATAAACCAGTGTTTGTTTGAAGGGGGTGAAACGACCTTCCTCACCAAGCACTTCTTTGGTTTTTCATGATGTTTTTCTGCTTGGATGTTATCTTCATATTGTTTTGCTCTACTTTCCATGTGGGCTACTACATTCTTGCTCAGTGAGAACTTTAATTTTTTTGATTTATTACGTTTGTGGCTTCTATTAAATTAAGAAGGGTTTTGGTGCAGGATGATGTTGGGAGTGCACCCCTTGTCTCAGCACATCCTTCTAGATCATCTAGTTGTACTGCCTTTGATGATTGCGTTGACACATTAGGTTCTGCTGAAGCGCAGCTTGCACAGTTGCATCATGAACTGTTAGGTCAGTATTCAAAGCCGAGATGGAGAACTGGTAATTGTTGCTGCTAATTGACTCAAGTAAACAAGAAAGTGAATGTGGTTGTTTGCAGCAGCTTGGTGTTGTGAAGCTGTACTGGTTGGTCTGAGATGATGGCTCAAGTGGTTATGCAAGAGTTGCAGTTGAGATGAACGATGCAGGGATGCTCTGGTGGTGCTGAGTTTGATTGGTGAAGATGAAATATAGTACAGTTTGGCTGGAAACTACAAGTGCAAGGCTGAGATGGTGTTTAATGTTAGCTGCAGATGTTTTTTGTGTATGAATGCAGTTGTAGGTGGGAACTACAAGCTAGTGCAAGGCTGAAATGTACTCAGTATGGTTGTATTTGAAAGAGAACGTGAGTTACATGTTTGGTATTCATAAGTAGTAGATTAGTAGTATTTTTAAGGGCGTTTTAGGCAAAAATGTATAACTTATTTACATTTTTATGGACAGATTACCCAAAATGGTTACCGTCCATTTAAACAATATCGAATTTTACATGTCTTTCCCACTTAGAAATTGTTGTTTTAGGGCTAATTGACCAATTTTGTGAAATTGAAAAATCATATCCGGAAAGAAAGAAAAAATAATACTACTTCCAGAAGCCTTTTTTTCCTTTGTCAAAGGAAATATAGAAAAATTAAATTTCTCTACTATTTTCCACGCGTCTGATATATAAAAGTCCTCTCCTTGTGTAGTGGACTACGTAGATCAGTCTAGTGTGAATTAAGGAAATCAAACAAATTAACTTCATATGAGTTAGTTTCTTTTTTTCTTTTTTAAGTCCAACTATGTCGTGAAAATAATAAAAATAAAAAGTCTTGGAGTATTGAAACCGGCTAATGCATCGAAGAGTTTTTTTCACGTCAAAGTCTTGGTGTACGATAAAATCAATACCACTGGTGTATACCAAAAGAACAAAGGAAAAAATCTGTATCACTGGTAACTAAAATCAAATACTACTAATCATGGTCAAAAAGTCAAATTATGGTTTCAATTATTATTTATTGATGATCCTTGACCGTTATTTACATTTTATCCATATTTGATGGAATAGAAACAAAGCCTATTACTCGTGTAATTACCAAAAAATCAAATATTAATATTCTACTTAGTCCAAATGCCAAACAAATACCAGGGAATGTTACCATAATCCGTCGCAATCAAATGCCGGTCAATTATTCAAGAAAAATGGAGGTTTTTTTTTTTTTTTTTTTTTTGAAGCATGAATAACCTAGTTTAATTGGGGCCTAAAAACCAATTAGGGGCCTCCCACTAGAGGACAAAAAAGGTCACCCAAACCTAATTTGAGTCACCCCTTATCCAAACATTTTAGTAATGGCTAATTTACCCCTTATCTAATTAGTGATAATCTCACTTAATTAGTATTAATCTTACTTAATTAGAGTTTAACTATTTTTTTTTAAAAAAATCGTTAGCAATTTTTTTTTCCCCTCAGAATTGTACGAAAAGTCGTCATGGTTATTTTATTTTATTTTAAAATAATCAATGACGACTCTAAAGAGTCGTTAATGGTTTCAATGGACTCTAAGTGTGTTACTGATTTAATGACGACTCTAAAGTGTCGTTATTGTTTCAATGACAAATCTACAGTAACGACACTTTAGAGTCGTCATTAAAAGTAGTAACGACACTTAGAATCGTATTGAAAACATTAATGACTCTTTAAAATCGTCATTAAAACAGTAACGACGCTTAGAGTCGTTATTGAAAACATTAACGACTCTTTAGAGTCATCATAAAACCAATAACGACACTTAGAGTCATCATTGACATTAACGGCTCTAAAGAGCCGTCATTGGAAACATTAACGACTCTTTAGAGTCGTCATTGATTTTTAAAATAAAAAAGTAAGGGGCAAAACAGTATTTTCACTTTATTATTGATAAGCCCCTGAAAATTTTGGGGTGCAAATAAAAAGGGGTGAGGCCCCTAATTAGTTTTTAGGGCCCCCAATTAAACAAGGATGAATAACCCTAACATGACATTTATAGCATAGCTGGGGTTAAGGAATGGAAGGATAGGTAATCCAAAACCTGGGTGTAATTAATTTTTTTGATTCCCTCCAAAATAATAGATAGACTTCTATTACCCATGGTCTAGTAGCGTAATGGAACTGTATTCCGATGTCGATAAAAGTAATTAAATTACTTCAACCGTGCGGATTTACTTTGATTATAAAGATTAACAATATAATGCGGAAGTAAAGTAAATCACATCATATACAAAACTTTGTTAGCTAGGAAAACTGTCTTGAGAAAAACTATGGGACCTAGTCCAGTTTTAAATACTCTCACAAGTAAGTCGTTATACAAATCGACTACCGCAATTTTGTATAGTTGAGACCAACTAAACTACCCCTAGCTACTTAGTTTCTTCAGCATCCATAGGCTACCACCTATCTAGTCTACGTACGTGAATCCCAAGGCTTAGTTTCTTCAGCAGCCATAGGCTACCACCTATCTAGTCTACGTACGTGAATCCCAAGGCATAGTCCAATAAAATATTTATAGTTGGACAAAATATTAAATAATTAATTAAAATATTGATTGATGGATCAGTATGAAATATTACACCAATTCCATAAGAATTGTTGGACTTTGTAAGGGACTTCCATATGCCATAATCTCAACCCTTGAGTATCTTGTAGAGGACTATTTTGCTGATGTAGATCTTAATTTTTTTGTCATTTCTCTGTATAGAGAATTGGTTGTGAACTTTCCACATTTTGTAAGAGGCCATCTTAGCTTGTCTTTGCCAAAGTTAGGAATCCTGATATTCAAAATCTGCTGCACTTGAGTGTTGTTGAAGTGATTATTGAGTTTATTGACATTCAACCACTACGGAAAAATCATCATTGACGACTACATATTAGAGTGGTAGTACTCCTACGACAACTCTATTTTATACATTGTGGAAGGGGGTTGTCGAAAGTCCAAGCTTTTCTACAATGTTTGACTAAGAGTTGTAAAGGAAGATGTGGTTCTTGTTTCGACAATCTTTTGCTTCAGTTGCGATTCTCTTTCGATTTTTTCCTGAAAGCCTAACACAATATTGTAAGACTTGATTTCACAACCTATAATGTACGTAGTAAAATTCTATAACACAACTTCTCTAATTGTTGTGAATAGTACTATTACCACACTTGTTAGAGTGGTTGAAAAATCTTGCACAACTCTTATTTATATTGTGATACATTCTTTCACAACATTTGTCTAGCGTAGTCATAATCTCTTACACAACATCCTTAAAGGTTGTAATATTTGAAGTAACAACTTCTGTTTTCAGTAAATGAATGTGTAACTACAACTTTTGTTAGAAGTTGTGCATATAACTGATTTGGGAAAAAAATTAGAGCTGAAACCCAAACTAAATCTGATTCAAGCTCAAATTACACTATATTGGAAATTGAATTATGAATTCAAATGACCATTCAAATAAAAATTCATTGTATTGTATTGGTAACACAATTCATAACTGAATTCAGTTTACCCTTGGGTTGAAAATCACAAAAAAAGAAGAAAGTAACCAAATCTCTGGTTCAACATGAACCAAAATCAAAAAAAAATAAGAAAGTAACCAAATCGCGGGTTCAACATGAACCATTCCTTACACGTTCCTACACCAAAGTTGCATAAAAAGTAAAAACCTAGCCATTGGAGTGAAGAATTGCATTAGATAGAAAAATGTACCACCATAGGTAAGTACATCACCTGATAAGCTAATTTTGTTCGTACTAAATCAAGTGGGCAAGTGAAAAGAACTGCAGTTCCACCAACAAATGAACCTGCCAGAAAGCATTCTATAATCCATCTACGATACTGCTCGTACGCCATATAATGCAGAGCTGCATAAGGAACAATTCGAGCAACACTAGCTCCATTTCCCCTACCATACATACCCCAAATAGTGACAGGACTCAGAAACCATTTTCCACCTTAAATTACAAATTAAAAAATCCGTAATCAACTTATCGAAAGATATCATAGGATTCATACTTGTAGAAACCCGATATACCCTCAGTATTTGCAATCTTTTTGAAGGATCCAGTTAATCCTATACTTTGAAATTATGATCTTCTAGTCTGCAAAACCAAACAATACAATTTTTTTAGAAAGTTGCAATTTTTCGCAGTACAACAAAAAATTCAGCTGCAAGACTAATAACTTGCAATTATATCCCCTCTTCTTTTTGCACACCTCTATAATAGCAGACTTGCATAAGAACAGAGTGATGTGATTATATCTCTAAAGTAAGTGCTAAAATGAATCCCATAAAAAAAAGTGTTATACTGAATGGACGGTTTATATTAGAAAGTGGCAGATGTAACTAAACAAACCAGTATGGCCAGACTGACCACAATTGTAACAAGAAACTACTATTGTACCAGTATCCATTAAGTCAACACAACAAAGATGCCCAATAAAGTTTGAGTGTGTGTGTGTGAGAGAGAGAGAGAGAGAGAGAATAAAGCTAAATAAAGTTTGATCTGAAGCTGCGATTGTGTACCTGTTTACACTTCTTTGCACCATGTTCAACACTTACACAAAGGAGGCATGGTTTCTTACGCTTCTCCATTTGACAGTTTGCTCCCATATGGCCTTCTTCACCACAATTATAGCACGTACTATTAAAATTGGCCTCTGGAGGATTGAAATATTTTGGTCCTCTCTAAGAACAGAAATAAGATAAACAAGAAAATGAAAAGACTAAGCCATTTGCATATCACTTAAGTTTTAAAATTCAAAACTACAATAACTCAACTCACAAGAAATTTTCGCAACACAACATTGTTTACTACTTCAGCTCCATCTCCTTGCTCGGACTTAGGTTTCTCCGCCAGCTCTTCAATATCTAAAGTTCCATTTCCTTCCACTTCCATGGGTTTAGCTTTCACCACATCTTCTTCAGTCTGACTAACCGCAACTGTTTGTGTTCCAGCAGTTTCAACTGTTTCCCCATCCTCTTCAGCCACAAAATTCAGCTACACCAATCCAATACACATCCAAAACAATCATCATAAGTTCAAAAATAAGAAATGATATACAACCCCTAACTCCAATAAATACAATTAGAAGTACAGATTCCAATAACTCTTAATCAAAATCAATCCAATGAAGCTCCAGATTCAATTATTAATCCTAGAAAGTGGTTACATACAACAAATTAGCTGATTATATAACAAATTAGTTGTCTTAATCCTAGAAAGTGGTTACAAATTCTATAACAAATTAGCTGGCACAACAACAAATTCAGCTGCAAGACTCTGATAACTTGCAATTATAATACTTAAACCAAGAAACAAAACCCTAATTACAATTTCATATGGTCCCAAAACACAAAACAGGAAAACCAAATTCCAATTTCAAGAAGCCGCAAAAAATAATCACAAAGATCCACTTACAGAGATCCATAATGTGATTCCTGCAACTCGCACAATCATCCACCACAATATCTGCATAAAAAACCCAAAAACACACATTAAAACTCTAAATCAAACAAAAAATCAGCATCAATCAAAGCAATAATAATCACCTCAAACAAAAAATCAGCATCAATCAAAGCAATAATAATCACCTAAAACTTATATTATATTAGGGTTTACACCCAACACCTGAAGCAACAGTAGCAGATCACCAACCACAGCATCTAGCCGGCAACACATTCAAACCCATCTTTAACAACAACAGCAGCAGATCCCCAATTCTCATCAGTTCTTCCATCAGCATCACAACAACACCAACATTATTTCAACTCGCTGTAAACCCAAATCCCTTCATCACCTTAATCAATTGAGAGTGACCACCGGAACCAATTTCTCCGATCTGTTTCATCACAATCACTAATTCTTCTTGATTCATTCCCATCTTCTGATATATCGAATTCCATCTCAATCAATCACTAGAACCCATGAATTTCTTCACCTATCTACCGATAGCAGCGACTGCATCTCCATCTTCATTTCCAATCAATTCATCATCAATTAATCGATGTGAGAAACAAAAAACGCTAACCCCAATATATAGATCTGAGATTACTCAAGAGAAAAAAAGAGAGATAGTTGAGATGATCTGAAATAACCATCTGTCTCTTCAATTTCCTGTTTCAATCGGGGGAAAAATGAAGGTGGAGGCGTTATAAATTAGGTTTTTTCCTGCGAGAAAGGGAAAAGTGACGAGTGATGAGAGATTAGAGAGAAAGAGATGAGCGAAAAGAGGGAAGAGAAGTGAGAGAAAAAAAAATCGAGTCTTATATAAAATATTTGGACGGTGGTTAGATGTTATCATACGGATTGTTGAAATCTTTGGACGGTAGAGATTTAGCTTGGGATTATCATATGGATCAAGCAAGCGTGTTTTCTTTGTGCTTTCTCGTTGTGCTTTTGTGCTTTCTCTTTGTGCTTCCGGTTTGAATTTCAACTAGTCACATAGGTTATGAAGTAATTTCGACTAATCATAAAGGTCATGAAGTAGCTTTAATTCACACTAGTAGGCTCAGGTTATAAGATTACTAGAGATGGACTAAAAAGTCCCGATAGGTTCTAACTTTAAACTTAGCAGGATACATCATCGAAATCGATAAATATAAAGCTCAGTGTCGGTTCGGACTTCAAACGTGGTATAACGACAAACAAACAATGATCCATGAAGCTTTGGATGAGTTCTGGCTTCAAACTTAGCAGGACATCATCGAAATCGATAAATATGAAGCTCAGTGTTGATTCGAACTTCAAATGTGGTATAACGGTATAAAAACTATGAACCAAAAAGCTCCGGGTGGCTTATGACTTCAAACTTAGCAGGATACATCATCAAATTCGATAAATATGAAGATCAATGCCGATTCGAACTTCAAATGTGGTATAACGGCATACAAACTATGAACCAAGAAGCTCCGAGTGGGTTCTGACTTCAAACTTAGTAGGATACATAATATAAATCGATAAATATGAAGCTCAGTGTCGATTCGAACTTCAAATGTACCATAACGACAAACAAACTATGAACCACGAAGCTCCGGGAGGGTTCTAACTTCAAACTTAGCATGATGCATCATCGAAATCGATAAATATGAAGCTCAGTGTCGATTCGAAACCTTAACCACACCCCTTTTCGTCAACTTAGATACTGAACCTGGCTCCGAGCTCAAAACCTTGCCACGAGTGGACTACTATAAGTCGGAAACTTCGTAAGAACGATGAATCCATCCATCTACAGGTAAGATTCCATCGGAATATTCCCCGAAACCTTAAACAAACCCCTTTTCGACGACTTTGAGAAAGAACCTGGCTCCGAGATTAAAACCTGGCCGGGAGTGGACTACTATAAGGCGAAAACTTTATAAGAACGATGAATCCACCCATCTACAGGTAAGATTCCATTGGAATATTCCCTGCAACCTTAAACAAACCCCTTTTCGTCAACTTCGATACTGAACCTGGCTCCGAGATCGAAACCTGGTCGGGAGTGGACTACTATAAGTCGGAAACTTCGTAAGAACGATGAATCCACCCATTTACAGGTAAGATTCCATCGGAATATTCAATGAAACCTTAAACACACCCCTTTTCGTCAACTTCGATACTGAACCTGGCTCCTAGATCGAAACCTTGCCGCGAGTGGACTACTATAAGTCAGAAACTTTGTAAGAACGATGAATCTACCAATCTACAGGTAAGATTCCATCAGAGTATTCCCCGAAACCTTAAACACACCCATTTTTATAAATTTCCATATTGAACACGGATCCGAGCTCGAAACCTGGCCGCGAGTGGACTAATATAACTCGGAAACTTCGTAAGAACGATGAATCCACCAATCTACAGGTAAGATTCCATAAGAGTATTCCCTGAAACCTTAAACACACACATTTTTGTCAACTTCCATATTGAACCCGACTCCGATCTCGAAACCTGGCCGCGAGTGGACTACTATAACTCGGAAACTTCGTAAGAATGATGAATCCACCCATATATAGGTAAGATTTCATCGGAATATTCCCCGAAACCTTAAACAACCCCTTTTCGTCAACTTTGATAATGAACCTGGCTTCGAGATCGAAACCTGGCCGGGAGTGGACTACTATAAGTCGGAAACTTCTGAAGAACGATGAATCCACCCATCTACAAGTAAGATTCCATCGGAATATTCCCCGAAACCTTAAACAAACCCCTTTTCGTCAACTTCGAGAAAGAACCTGGCTCCGAGATTGAAACCAAGACGGAAGTGGACTACTATAAGTCTGAAACCTTGTAAGAACGATGAATCCAACAGGTAAGATTCCATCGGAATATTCCCCGCAACCTTAAACAAACCCATTTTCGTTAACTTCGATGCTGAACCTGGCTCTAAGATCGAAACCTGGCCAGGAGTGGACTACTATAAGTCGAAAACTTCGTAAGATCGATGAATCCACCCATCTACATGTAAGATTCCATCGGAATATTCCCCAAAACCTTAAAACACCCCTTTTCGTCAACTTCGATACTGAACCTGGCTCCGAGCTCGAAACCTTGCCGCGAGTGGACTACTATAAGTCGGAAACTTTGTAAGAACGATGATACCACCCATCAACAGGTAAGATTCCATTGGAATATTCCCTGAAACCTTAAACACCCCTTTTCGTCAACTTCGATACTGAACCTGGCTCCAAGGTCGAAACCTTGTCGCAAGTGGACAACTATAACTCGGGAACTTGGTAAGAACGATGAATCCACCCATCTACAGATAAGATTCCATCGGAATATTCCCCGAAACCTTAAACATTCCCTTTTTCGTCAACTTCGATACTGAACCTGACTCCGAGATCTAAACCTGGCCGCGAGTGGACTACTATAACTCAGAAGATTCGTAAGAACGATGAATCCACCCATATATAGGAAAGATTCCATCGGAATATTCCCCGAACCTTAAACACACCCCTTTTCGTCAACTTTTATACTGAACCTGGCTCGGAAAATTTTGTCGTAACCCTACGACGACCTTTACTAAAGGTTGCGAAAGGGGTAGTAGAAAATCTTGCATCGTAGCCATCCATTTCAATCTCTAACCATCCAATTTTTCCCCTTTCTCTCCTTATCTTTTCCTTAACCTCTCTTATCCACTTCTTTTTTCTTTCTTATCTTTTTTCTTTCTTATCTCCCGCAACACCTCCTCCTTCATCACTTCTTCTTCTATAAACCACCATCTTCTTTGATTACCATTTTGTGTTTAGTAACCATTTTATATCTAAATTACTAAATTATTGTAAGTCATCTTATAAGTTTAGAGTGTTTTGAATG
Organism: Papaver atlanticum; assembly: GCA_023531105.1. Classification (NCBI taxonomy): domain Eukaryota; kingdom Viridiplantae; phylum Streptophyta; class Magnoliopsida; order Ranunculales; family Papaveraceae; genus Papaver; species Papaver atlanticum. The sequence continues at coordinate 1,123,928 of JAJJMB010010581.1, forward strand.
CAGGAAAATTCCTGGAACTGAACTTGAAGTTCCAAAACAATATTTGGGTACTTGAACTGAACGGAACTTGAACTGTGAAATGAAGTGTCGGGGACATGCTTTCTTCAACTAATAGATATGAAATGAGATGCATTGTCATTGTACAATATATGTGATTTTTTACAGAGAAGGCTTCGCGCTGTTTGCGGCTCAGTCACCTGAGTGTTATTTTCGAACGTCATATTTTGTTTTTACAACTCTTATAAAAGTCGTCAAAGGTTGTCATAAAGTTAGTATAAAAAGAACCACAAACCTGACAGAATTGTGATGGTCTAGGCACGGTTGATGGTGTGGACTTGCACGCAGGAGGCTCAGGATCAAATACCCCCAACCTCATTTACCAACATCATATATTTTTACTTCAACAACTCTTATAAAGGTTGTTATAGACGCATTTATGTGTCTATTTTCATCTCTATTGTATATATTGTTAGTACCCATTTTTGTACTAATTTTGGTATTTTATCCCTTTGTAGGTGTTTTTGGAGAAATAGGCTTTTGCGGCAAAATTGACTCGAAAAGTTGCTAAAGGCTCCTGGGAGGACACTTGCTATTCAGACTCTCATTTTGGATAAGGGGTAACCCATTTCCAAGCAGCTGCTAAGCACAGACCGGCACTGGATAGGGGGAGGTCACATTTCTCAAATTTTCAAAGCAAAGAAATTGGCGGGAAAATTTTCTACAGAAAACAGAATTTTCTGTTTGATTTTTGGACGATTTTTAAGGAGATTCAAGGGCTGATTTTCATTGGATTAACCCTGTTAAGGATAAACAAGTATGGTATGAGCTGTAGAATCGATTAAACAGGGATAGAAATCCGTGTTGGAGCAAAACAGGGAGAATTCACGATTTGAGTTGTTTTCGGTTTACAAAAGAATTTGTTAAGATTTTACGGCAAGATTGGAGTGTATGGAGTCCTTATTCAGTCCTGAGAGAGTTTAAGAGAGTTTGGAAACCAAGTTGACGCGTAAAAAAAGATTAAAAGCCCGTAACGTGATGATAAGAAATAACGAGAATATTTGGATTAACTCGAGAGATTTTGGGGTTTGGTGAATATATATAGGTTGATTCGAGTCATATTGAGAGGCAACAAAGTTTAGGGGAAAGTTTAGAGCCTTAGAGAAGCCATAAAAATCATTGGAAGAGAACGAATTTTTGTTGGTGCAGCTGTGGCCGGAGAAGACGAAGAACACGAAACAGCATTAAAAGAAAGTCGCAGAAACTGTGACCGTAGCTTTCAAATTCTATACCCTTTGTAACAATTTTTTCCAACAGTTAGCTTCAGTTCGCAACAGTTTCGCTGTATGAATAGGTTCTGTAACAATTATATTTGTTACAGAATCCGCTGCTTAGCACTTTTCACTCTTTTAATCAACTTTTGAACACCAAAGATGTATTTTGAGCAAGTGGTTAATATGAGGAGCTAAACCCCTTAGCCGAGGCGACGGAGGAAGCCATTGTTCCATGAAAAGTGGTATAGTTCTATTTTAATTATTTATTGCAATTATTTTACATGATTATTTGCATAGAACTTAAAAGAAAAATTGGTTTTTATTGAGTAGTTGTGAAGTGTTTTGATGGGACATGCTTGGTTTTAATACTTTTGATGTTTCATGCTTCGTGCTTACAATTATTACTTCAAAAATCTATTAAAGGCAAATATTAGAATCACTTTAAATAAGAATATTGCATGAATATTGATTAGAGTTTATCAATTAATTGGTCAATGGTGGAATCCAGATTCTCGGTATTTTCTCATTCTTATTGAAACAATTTTATTTAATTTTCAAAAATCCTTCACAAGTTCGAGCAACGAACCTTTTTACCATTACAACTACAAAACACATCAATATATTTTCACAAAAAACCCAAACTTGTGAAGTGTAAGGATGGTTGATGCGTTAGATTCATAGTAGGTTCATGTTTGAATCCCTTCAACACTATTTTTTATCATCATATGTTGTTTTTCTTCAACAACTCTTGCGAAAGGTTGTGATATGGTTATTCACTATATTCCAAGAGGAAGGTTGTTAAATCTAAAATGTCGTCACAACTGTTTTGCTTAAAGAGTTGTCGTTTATTTTCTTGTCGCAACCCTTTGGTCCTAGGGGTTGGTAGTGATGCCATTCTACAACTCTTCCTTTGAGAAAAGTTGTAAAATATGAGACGTTCTACGACTTTTAGCAAAGAGTTGTAAAACTCCAGTTGTAGATGTATATTTTTCCTGTAGTGAACTTCTTGTTTCTTCAATGATAAATTATGACACTTTCATATTGACATTTGTTTGTTGTTGAGTGTCAATAGTTGTTGCAGAGTTCATCTCTTCTGTCTTAGAATACCATCTGTGTTTGTAAGCCTCTACATCTGTACCATCCCTAATTTCCCATATATAGTGATTTTTTATTAGTTGTAGACCTGTCTGTATGCTCTGCCATATCCATGAATTTTTTTTATTTTTTTGTCTAGTAACAGATCTTTTTCTTTGAAGTATCTTGCTTCTAAAATTTTATACCACATGGCTTGTTTTTCATGCAGAAATCTCCATGCTAGTTTAGCTATGAGAGTCAGGTTTACTAGATACTTTTAAATCTTTTAGACCCAGAACACCATATCTTTTTGGTTTGTTTACCTTCTTTCAATAGATTTTATTGCCTCCTTTTGCATTCTTTACAGTATTCCCATTTTCTTTCTCATTTGAGTTCAACCCATGATTCCTTCTATAAAAACCACAAACCTTTTTTGGGTTGCTACGGTTTCGTATTGAGAATCTTATGCAGATGGTGTAGGGGATTAGGAAATATAGGTGCAACGAGAAGTGTGGTGGGTGGTTTGGTTATGGGTGCATGAGATTGATGGGGGGAAATAACTTAAAGGAGATTGTCGTGTTCTTTACCTCTTTTATGTTTTAGAGAAAACGAATTTCTTTGTATCGCTGAAGCAAAATGTGGATGGACCTATTACCCGGAATCTCATCTTTTTATTCATGGGGCAAACACGTCTCTAACTAATTGCATAGTTAGTAAATAAACTTAAATCTGAAATTAGATCCGTCATCTCTGTATTTAACCAAAGTTTGTAACTGTCAAGACGACCAATAGAGATCAAGGGACCCAAACTCTAATTTACAATTTTCCAGGAACTATGGTCATAAAGTTGGGACCCGAAGTCAAAATATCCCTTAATTAAAAAGCAATCATAAGTTTTTCTGGATTGGAAAAAAACTAACATATAAAAGCCTATACCTACATCTGTGGAACTACTAGTCCCTACCGCAAGAATGGAAATAAATTACGGGGGCTAAAACAATATTTTTTTCAGAAATATGAAACTTTGCCAAAACAAAATTGTAAATAAGATATTGCATTAAAAAAACTAGGACTCGGAAAGAGTCGAGGTTACAAAAGAAGTAGAGTCATCTAATCTGGGATTAGGATTGTTCCAAATATTAGATTTATCTACTATAAATTATTTTCTACTACAAACTGGTGGAGAAGTTCCCCGTTCAACAGTTGAATTCAAAAGGCTAACTGACTTTGCCAAAATATCCGCTACTTGATTGCCTAATCTAGGAACAAAAAAGAAACCCAGAAAATTGTTGCAGAGATGAGCTATTCCATTTGCTTCATTAATACAAGCTTTAGTTCTCCAGGAGATGTATGCATTTTTTCCTTGGATGTACTTGAAAATACTCTCACAGTCTCCTTCGATGTTGAAGTTCTGAATCTGCCTTTCCTTCGCCCATGTGGCCGCCTGCAACACTCATATAGCTTCTGCCTCTTGTGGGTCAGAACCTGCTGCTTGCCCTGCTCTTCCTCCTTCACAATCTCCTGTATCATTTCTCAAGATAAAAGCGTAAGTAGATGGTAATACTTCTGAGATCCAAGATGCATCAACATTGATCTTTAGGGTATCTGTATTCGGAGCCTTCCATTTAGGATTTAATTTCTTCTTTTAGACCTTTCTAGACTTGGTAATTTTTCTTTTTCTCGTAGACCAAAATTCTACATGTCTTTGTATTTCTAAGGCTAGAATATTAGCATTTTTAGTTTTGTTCTCAAAGATTCTATCACATCTTTCTTTCCAGATGAACCACATTTTAGTGAGTAGTAATTCAATGGAAATGTCTGTCCTAGGATTAGTCATCCATTTTTTGCAAAGATCTAAAATCGTAATAGAGGTATCTAGAGTTAGAGTGACAGGATTAGGAGAAGAGTTCCGTACTGTCTTAGCATAAGGACAATGGAAAAGAAAAAGTTCTGTTGTTTCTATTTCATTCCTACACATAGTACAGAAGGGTGTGACTTCCTTTACTTTACCAGTAAGTTTGGCATTAGTAGGAAGAACATTTTGTAAGCATTTCCATAAGAAAAGTTTGATTCTTTCTGAGATATTTAGCCTCCACAGAGATTTCCAAAATGACTCTGGCAAAGATAAGTTGACTATATCCAGTCCACTTTCATTCAGTTTCGCATACATAGATCTTACAGTAAACTCACCAGATTTAGTTAGAGTCCAACGGAGTTGATATTTTCTAAAGTTTTGATTATTATCTTTAAAAAGATAAATTTGACTAATTTTGTGTGCAATATCAGCAGGAAAGATTGAGGTAAGCAAAGAAGAATTCCATGTACGTGTTTCTATATTAATCAAGTCCGAGACCTTAACTAAGTGGATGTTACTAGAATTATTAAGGTTCTGAATATTTTCTTTTAATCTTGGTATCCAGATATCTTTCCAGATATTAATGTCTTGTCTATTTCCAACTTCCCATATACTAAATTTTTGCACTAGTTCTAATCCTTTCTTGATGCAGTTCCAAGTCCAAGAGCCTCTTACTGAGGTTTTAGTTCTAAGAGGCGATTTGTTTCTAAAGTACTTTGAACCCATAGTTTTGACCCAAAGAGCATTAGGTTATTTCAACATTATCGAAGAAACCTTAGTCAGCATTGCAAGGTTAAACTTGCGTGCATCCCTTAATCCTAAACCTCCTCTAAGAATAGGTTTACAAAGGGTTGGCCAAGCCTTTGGGTAGAAACCTTTACCTCTAGAATCCTTGCCCCACCAAAAGTCTCTTTGGATGGCATTTATTTTATTTGTTATTTGTTTCGGCAGAAGAAAACACCCCATTAGATAGGTTGGGATACTAGAAAGAACTGCTATGTTCAGAACTGACCTACAAGGTTGAGCAAGAACTAAGCTTTTCCACCCTTTAGATTTGGATTCCATTCTTTCCAGAATTGGTGTGAAAGTTTTTATTTTTGATTTTTCCATGAAACGTGGAGCTCCTAGGTATGGGTCTATGAGGTTTATATGTTTTATCTTCAACATTTTAGACATCATCCTTTGATGTTTTGGTTCAACTTTCCTACTAAAGAAAACACCAGACTTTTCGAAATTTATTAATTGGTCTGAGGCTTTACTAAAGGTTGCTATTATGTCTAATAAGTTTTTACATTCTAATAAATCAGCTTTCACAAAGAGAAAACAATCATCGGCAAAGAATATGTGAGATATTCGTTCACTTTGAGGTGTTATCTTAACACCATGAAGAGTTTTTTTGTGCTCCTGAGTTAGAAGAAGTCTAGAGAAAATTTCCATACATATTATAAACAGGTATGGTGATAAGGGGTCTCCTTGGCGTAAACCTCTAGTCGGATTAAAAGCTTCGTCGGGTGTTCCATTTAACAGAACAGAGATAGAAGTTGTTGAAATACATTGTTCAATAAGTTGACAAACCTCAGCAATGAAACCAAAGGTTTTTAGAACAGATAGCAAGAAACTCCAGTTTACTCTATCAAAAGCCTTTGACATGTCTATTTTAATCCCTAGACCTCCCATTCTAGCTTTTTTATTTTTAAAGGGATGAATAATTTCATGAGCTACAATAATATTATCAGATATTTGTCTAAAATATAAAAAAGCCGATTGAAAGAGTGATATAATTTTTTCCAGGTAAGGTTTGATTCTATTGGCTAAGAGTTTAGCAATAACTTTATAAACAGTGTTACAAAGACCTATTGGTCTAAACTAACTAGGGTTCTTAGGATGTTTTAACTTAGGAATCAAAAAAGATGGGTTTTGTTTAAATCAAGGTTCATTTTTTTTTCTTTGATTTTTTTTTGTATTGTATCAGTCACCTGTACATCCATTAAGTCCCAGTTATGTAAGAAAAAACTAACTGGGAAGCCATCAGGTCCCGGAGATTTATTTGGTTTCATATTTTTACAAAACTAGAAGGATTTCTTCCATAGAAGGGATAGCCATAATCCTAGAGTTGTCTGTAGAAGAGATGATAGATGGTATGTTTTCGAAAATTGGATTTGATATATCAGTTGTAGAAGAATCTTTTGTAAAGAGAGATTTGAAATACGAGGTTAAAATGCTATTTATTTCCTTTCTATCCTTAGTTACATCATTCTGATCATTGATTAGGCTTTCTATATTATTCCATTTTCTTCTTCTCAAAGTAATAGTAAGAAAGTATTTTGTGTTTCTTTCTCCCAGTTTAATAATGTTATCTCTTGATTGTTGTTTGGCTATGGCTTCCTGGGTGTCGTAAAGTATTTCTAGTCTTGTGAACTCTTCCTTTAATTTCCTTTGTTGATGAGCAATTACCCTATTAGATTGGGGTCTTTCAATCTCTTTTAGGATTTTATTAATCTTTTTAACAAGAAGACCAAAAATGTTCATTTTCCAGTCTCGTAAGTTCTTTCCTACATGGCTAAGATTCTGAACTAGGCTAGCTGAAACATCTTCTCCAGAGGAAGAATTCCAAGATTTCTGTATCACTTGAATACATGAAAGTTCTTTCAACCACGTATCATAAAATTTAAAAACCCAATCAGTTCTAGAGAGTTGTATGTCTAAAGTAAAATGGGTCTGTGATCTGAACCTACTGCTACCAAGTGGGCTAAGGAAGCATTTGGGAATTGTATGTGCCATTCTGCATTTATAACTGCTCTATCCAGTCTTTCTTGTAAGTTTTGGTCACCTTCCCTATGGTTATCCCAAGTAAAATCATTACCTGTATAGCCTAAATCATATAAACCAGATCTTTCTAGAATTTTTAAATAATATTCACTATTGGCTTTAGTGAAGGGTAGTCCTCCTAATTTTTCTGATTGATTAAAAATCATATTAAAATCTCTTATAAATATCCAAGGCATATGTCTTTGGGAAACTTGGTTACTAATTTCTTCTAAGAAGTCCCAAGATACTTTCCTATTAGTTGGGTATGGACTACCATAAAAACATGTTAAAACCCAATGTTTAGTATCAAAGGAGGTATTAACAATTATATTTATCGTGTTTATGTTCCATTGAACTATTTCAAAATGAAACCCATCAACCCAAGCTACTACTAAGCCCCCCTGCTATACCTACAGGATCTACAATATGATAATTTGGGAAGGAAGAAACCAATTTTTTAATTAGGGGTCTTTGATTTTTTGTTTCAGAGAGAAATAAAATCTATGTCTTTTCTTTACTGAGAAGATTAGTCAAATGGTTTTGTGTTAGAGGGTTTTTACACCCTTGCACATTCCATGCTAGGATTTTCATTATTTTGTAGATATCTATCGAGATTTAAATAGTTCTAACTAATTCTACTTAAAGCATCGATTATCAGATGGGCAAATAAACAGAGAATTTCAATATTGCAGATAATCACAGACAGAATAGCAATTAGACAAACTAGTTAAATATGTAGGTTAGCAAACAACTACTAAGCAAAATTAAAGTTGTAAATTCTAGCTTATACCTGATGGTTAGGATGTGCAAATAATTATATGATTGAACTGAGATAAATAAAAAAGGAAGGATAGAGATTTGAAATTTATGAGAAATACCTGTGTCTCCTCCTGTTGCTTCAAAGGGGTTAAGCCTGAAAATGGAATTGGTAGATAGGCACTTGTTTGAGCTTTGTTGTCTATGATGTTAGATCCATATTGATCAATTTGAAAAGATTCTCCATTTTTCGATGAGATGGAGTAGAGATTTTCCAATGAAGAAGAAGTTACAAATCTGAAGCTGGTATTTTGAAAGCTAATTTTGGCTGAGTTAATGGAGTTTGAAAATTGGATGCAATGCAAAATTGATTATCATGATTGGGAGAAGGGGAAGATACTGAACTCTTACGCGAAAAGGGTAAAGAAGAAATTGGGGATTCGAATGAATCCCTAGCATTTTCAAAGGAAGAGAATGAAAGCCTTCTTCCCACTGGGACATGTGAACTTATCCTGATTTGCTGAGCCGTGTCAGCAATATCCTATAAGAGACCAGACCCATTTGAAGAACCGATTCAGATAACCTTGACCCAGTGATTACTCTGAACGTTTCCGAGTAAGCAAATCGAAACTCTGTCACTTTGATGGAATAAATGCTTTATATTTGGTGGGCTAAGTACAAAAAACAGGAGAAATGAAAGGTTATTAAAAGAACGGTTTTTTGGGCACCACCTTTTTTTGGCGAGGGAGCATATGTGATAAGAATGTCTACCCTATAGTTATAAGGGGTGTTCTAAAAAGTGAAAATGACTAACCCGCCCTTAACCTAATTTAATTTATAACTAGCCTAATAGTCTTTAATTAACCTAATAACCAGAAATATATATATAACAAATTCATTAAGAGAACAAAATCAAAATTTTAACAAACCCATTAAATTTAATTTTTCACAAACCCATTATTTTTAGAGGGCTCATCTTCTTCTCTTCTTCCCCTTCCTTGTCGTCGTCGATTCAAAGAAATTTCCACACACCTATTACTTGTGATTCATTTTTCGTTGAAAAAATGAGCAGTAATCATCAAAATGAGTTGAAAATGGAAGTTGCAGAGAGAAGTTTGGTTAGGATTTATGTGAAAAACTTTGTCGAACTACCCGAACTCAGCTTTAATTGAGTTTTTTCTTTCAGAGAAAAGTTCGGTTACGTCGCAACTTTTTTTTCCTAGCCGAACTTTTAGTTCGGTTACGTTGCAAATTTTTTCTCCTAAACGAACTTTTCTTTGAAAACCTATTGAGTTCGGTTATGTCACAATTTTTTTTCCTAGACGAACTTTTAGTTCGGTTACGTCGCAATTTTTTTCTCCTAACCGAACTTTTCTCTGAAAGAAAAAACTCCATTAAAGCTGAGTTCGGCTACCCGTGTTTTCAAAAACATTAGCCGAACTACACTTGCAGATGAGTTCGCCTACCTGTTCTTCAAATGTCGTACCCGAACTTTATTGTCACGGTCGAAATCAGTTTATTAAATTTTCTTTTTTTTGAAAAGTTTTGGCTAATTCAAACAACATTAACTAAATTTGATGTATGTCTATGTACCCAAAACCCTCATTTCAAAATGAACTATCTCAAAACAAATAATTAAAATCATCTTCTTCTTCTCTTTCAATAATTATAATTATTGTTCTAAAAAAACACTTTTGGACAAGCGATTATTTAGTTTTACTTTATAATGACCTCCTAAAATTTAAATGATGGTCCCCGTAATAAGAGATGTTGCCCAAGAAAACGGTTCTATTAAAATGCAATGCTGAAGATGTTTTCTTTGGTACTGAGCAGAATACGCCATAAGAACTAACTCAATGGACAGAATGTATAAAAAATAAAAATAAAATAAAATAAAAAATTATCGGTTGGACAGAAGCTTCTAAAAAAATCCTATATAATTCAAGAACCTCCGGAGAGATGAACAAAGTTAGAAACCAAAAATATCAAGCAACACTAGGTACACCTTGGTTAACTGCATACACCATATAATAACCGGGCGGAGCAACCTGGGAATTTGGTGAAGCTGTACACCCTATCCTATACTTGCCACCAATAGCACCACCTGATTCAGGCATCGCCGACCTAATACCCAATTTGACCAACCTCTGTCCTTGTGAGTAGGAATGTGTGGCAAAAGGTGCATTTGCAAAATTCACCTCAACCATGCCAACAATTGGCAGTGTGACTGATATAAAAATCTTACACAAATCAGGAGATATGCCTGAAATAGGTTATTACTATTTACAACTGGTCCAAATTAGGACTATTAATATCCCGAGGTTATTAATATACAGAGTATCAAGATTTTACAATTTTTTCTTTTAATTCATCTAAGATTCAGTACAATGTACATTGTACTTAAATACTGACATGGCCTAGTACGATAAGAACCATACCGAAATCTGCATTGAAGAATCTTAAAACAGGAGATGATTGGAGGACAACTTACTTGATCACTTAGCTTAGTCTTAGACTGCTCGTGAACTGGTCTTCCAGTGACCAGTTGTGTTTCCTTCTCATGCTATTGTTCTTCTTGATGTGAATCAGTTTGTCATAAACACACCAAGGGAAACCAAGGAAATGTTCCCGACTCTTCTCTTGATGGTAGCATCCAAAGTAACTTGGATGGTATGTCACGTGATACCATGCTGAAGCCTTCGCATAGATATCATCATCTTCCTGAGTGCCTGAGTTAGTCCTCCTTTTATTGAACCACGTCCTTGCTTCCTTTTTTAAAGCTCTAACTGCCAGACTAATCGACTCTGCATCCCTCCTCATATTAAATGATTTGGACAATTTAATTATACTCCCACCAAGGATCTCAGCCTCCGTTTTGATCCCATAATAATCCATCAGGTTAGCCAACTTGTAATCAAAATCTCCTTTGTGGAAGCAAGCATCTTTTAAGTACTTCTCGAACCCATCAACTTCCATATCTGTATCATATAATTTCTTTGCAACCTCAAGAGTGAAGGATTTTATATGGCTGGTGTGGGAAGCAATATCTTTGACCTGCCTAAAGAGTTTGCCTATCACTCGCTTTGACTCATAAGTCGGTCTATCAAGCTTTTCCATGAAGTCTGGGTATTCTTTGACGCGTAAATGAGGAGGAATTTCTGCGGGCACACCTGTCTTAGGGAAATCGACAGCAATTGAAAATAGCTTAGCCAGTTCTATGCATTCCTCACTCTCTGCCTTCAGCTGCTCCTTATCAGCAAAGGCGGTGTGGGTATTCGCGATGACTCCTAAGCTGTCATTTATCATGTAATTTGCAAGGATATCTTGTTTCCGAAACTGAACTATACATACATCTGGCAATTCATGCAGATATAGGTGACTAAACTATGCAAAAATGAAGCGCCGACTTCTACATGCTATAGAGGTGAAAAGAGAAGCAACTTTTGTTTGTTTAGTCGGACAAAATACATTTTTTGCCATTTGAAAACAAGAATGACTAAAATCTAAATGTTTACAAAAATCACAAAATGAATAACCCATACCTCAATCTGAACATCGTGATTTAATTCGATAGCAGGTGATGCATCATAGTCCATGGGCTCAACTTGACGAGGTGGAATAAGTTCTTGGTCCCAGCAGACAAAGTATACGTAACCATCCAAATCACTCCCAGAACACTCATTCGGATGGGGTCTGCATCGAAGTGTCAGCTAATATCAGCAAACCTTTAAAGGGAACTTTGAAAAGATTTCATGAATGTGAAATTGGTGCATAGGTACAAAATTTTAATTCCAATGTGATACTCGAAACTTAAGACAGAAGAATCAATCAACCATTCGATAAATAGAGAGAGCAATTAAATCCCATGGCTCACCAGAAGAGATACAGGTTGTCAGTTCTAAGGAATGAAAACCAGCTGACTTGGGATGGCGATGCTAATAAATGGACACTAAATGGTAATAAATCTACTTTGTACTCAAATTTAAGGAAGGAAACTATCAACAAGGTTAATTACTGGCATGGTAATGAAAGATACAGTTAATCAAATGTCGTACTAGTTCTTGGTAAAAAAAAATGCTCTCACCTTTGCCCTTTTTGAAGAAATACAACACAATCCACCATATGGTGCAATGCTGGCACATTGACAGCCTGCAAGACACGCATATCACCAGGGTGCAGGCATGGATTTTTAGCAACGACTACCTTTCCAAGTACAAGAATAGTTTCTGCTGGTCCATTCCCATTAAGCATAGAGAAGGAATCCCCACAAAGTTTATTGCGACCAATGCGAGAAACCTGGACAAATACCTGTCCATACTCCAAGGTTGCTGTTTCATCTAGACATCCCATCATTGATCTTCCCTTTGGAACAAATATTCTTGTCCTAGTCCGCAACTCTAACATCTTTCCTGCACGAAATGTTTGAAGCATCATTGAAAGGAATGGCTCTTGATCAGGCTTGTAACCACACAAAAGCATTTTCTTGGGGATATTTGTGGTTTCTGCTGGGGACATAATCTCAAGTGCTTCGTACGCCTTTAATGGGTCGGTTAAAATCGAATCCAGTTGATCGACTGCTTCTTTTTGTTTTTTTTTCAAATACGTAATCACTGACGCCAAGAGTAGACAAAAGGCTGATTACTTGACGATTGAGAAAACACGGTTGAAACTTGCTCCACGACAAAACATCTAGTTTGGTTACCTTTGACTCGAACTTACGCATGCTTGGTCTCAAATATAACTTTTTCACTGACCATTTCAATCTGGGCGTGAGTATAATTAGCGTATGAGAGCGAAGCGGAGACGAAATAAGCGTCTGAATGAGGCACACTTATAAACACCGCCGGGGGAAACGCATCTAATATATTCGCCTCACACCAGGCGTAGTTATAATATCCGCTCCAACTAATATTTCTGTCTGTTTGTTGGGCGTGGATTTCATCTCCGTCACGCCCGCGTGAGTAATACTTACCCCCTCCAAATGTGCATAATAACCACGTCCCATACATACGTTCATAATACCTATGCTTCACCATACCCTAGGCGCTGTTATTTTGTCCACATGACTAAATTTTAGACTTTCGCCACTGCGCTTCACCTCCAGAAAAGCCAAAAAAAATAGCTTTTGGTATGGCTTTTAGTGGTAGTGGGTCTTTTTTTTACTGGTCTTTTGGTATGGATACATTTCTTTACTGGTAGTGGTTTTTTTTTTTTCATAAGTCAAAAATATATTAATATGAGAAAAATTTACAAGATAATTCATATGAAAAGAAGACACAACATCCCCAAAAACTTATAAACTACTTAAATCTATAATAAGGTACATTTGAAAATTTTATAGAAGTAAGAAAATAAGATCTTCCCTCATAGTTTAATCCTTCGTCATTTCCAAGATTGCACCCCTCTTAGCCATACTATCAGCAGCTAAATTGGCCCCTCGAAAAATGTGCTCAAAAATAATTACATCATAATGAATCTGAATAGCTATCTATCTTGGCTTGACAAACCAAAGAAGAGAGTGTGTAGTAAAGGCCACCTTAGCTTAAGCAGAATCTTAGTAAAGGCCACCTTAGTAAAGCTAATGAGTACCCATCTGATTCCAGGTACCATTTGCTACAACTGGAAAAAGAGGAAACTTCTGCTAAATCCATGGACTCATGAAAATACAAGAACCATATGGCTAATCCACTCTAAGATTCTGCGAGGGATGGAAATAGCTAATGCAGAGGTAATCCTAAATCAAAATTTCTGTAATTACAGAATACGTGTTCATATGATTAGGAAAACACTGAGGAAATTACATATGTACCTTATTGAAATGATTAGTAGAAATCAAATAGAAAAATCGAAATTGTATCACATGTTCTTTATCGTAGCTTTAGTGAAATTCAGCTGCGCTTCTGTACCTTACTTTTGTCCGAATCTTAAAATCAACTGCATAAACTTGAATGACCTTTCTATGCTTTTTGACAAGGAATATCCCATTGTATCTTACTTTTGGCAGTTCATCAAAGTAATCGCCTGGAATTTCCAAGGTCTAGGAAATATACCTACAAAAAATAGTCTTAGAGATCTTTAGATAAAGAAAATCCTGACATCATATTTTTATCTGAGACAAAGAATCAAAAAAAAGAAATGCATGCTATAATGAATAGAGTTAATGTTCATAACTATTGGTTAGTGCCACCTAGAGGACTAGCAGGAGGACTCTGTCTTATTTGGAAATCTAATATGAAAATCACTATCCTTGACTATGCTTATAATCATATCAATGTAGAAATTTCAAACCATATGAATGGTATAAAATGGATTCTGACATGTTTTTATGGTAGCCCATACATTGATTTAAAAGTAGAATTGTGGGATATAATCCAACATATGTCAAGCATGGTAGATAAGCCTTGGATCATTATAGGAGACTGTAATGTAGTTCTTCATGAACAGGAGAAAAACAACATGTTTCCTTTTAATCAAGGTGAAGCTAGGAAATTCAGGGAGATAATTAACAATTGTGGTTTACTGGATCTAGGGTTTATATGATATACGTTTACTTGGAATAATCACAGAACTGGTACAAATTTCACAGAACAAAGATTGGATAAAGCCTTTGTCAATAATGAATGTAATATAAGCTTTCCTAACTCTAGTATTAGACATTGAATCCCTTAACTTCTGACCATGTTCCTATATGTTTGAATACTCATAACATATAGAATGATGGTCCCACTCCCTTCAAATATTTTGGGGATTGGATTAAACATTCAGAATGTAAACCTCTTATTATGGACTGCTGGAACAATCCAATACATGGGTCAAATGCTTTCACCCTTGTCACAAAACTTAGAAGAGTGAACATACTCTTAAGCCATGGAACAAAATTACTTTTGGAAACATTAGCACAAATATACAAAACACTAAGAAAATGTTGGATCAAACAAATAAAATGCCTTATTATCCAGAGAAATCTGTAGATTTGGTGAGATGGAACTTTGAACTAAAACAGTGGTATACAATTAAGTAAAATTTTTGGAAAGATAAAGGTAGAGATCAAAATCTTGCTTTAGGGGATAGAAATACAAGATATTTCCACAGCAAAGCCAAACAAAGATATCGAAGAAATAAAATAGAAATGTTAAGAAACGAAAATGGGACTTGGTTAAATAATAGAACCGAAATTGCTGATTATATTATAAAGCACTTTCGAGGTATTGCAACTACTGTAAACCCAACTATAGATATGAATATGATTGCTTTAATTCCTGAATGTGTCACTGAAAAGGATAATGAAATGCTAGGTGAAACTCCTAATATGATTGGAATCAGGAAAACCTTATTTAGTATGGAACCAGATA
The DNA here is from genome assembly GCA_023531105.1 of Papaver atlanticum. Taxonomy (NCBI): domain Eukaryota; kingdom Viridiplantae; phylum Streptophyta; class Magnoliopsida; order Ranunculales; family Papaveraceae; genus Papaver; species Papaver atlanticum. Next base: position 1,139,044 of record JAJJMB010010581.1, read on the forward strand.
AGAGCCCTGGACCAGATGGTTTCCCACCCATCTTCTTCCAGCAGAATTGGGACATTATTGGCCCATACTTAACTAATATGATTCAATCTTTTTTTACTACTGGCCATATGTTAAAATAGATTAATGCCACTTTTATATCTCTAATTCCAAAATCTATAAACCCGACCACTCCAGCGGAGTTCAGACCGATAGCTCTAGGAAATACTGTTTATAAAATCATTTCTAAGCTAATGGCCAATAGAATGAAAGGCCTTCGTAGTAAAATCATTTCACCTTTTCAATCTGCCTTCATCCCAGAAAGGCAGATATCAGATAATATAACGATAGCACATGAAATTATACATAAAATGAGGAGAAAAGAAGGGGAGAATGGTTTGATGGGATTAAAAATAGATATGTCCAAGGCTCTCGATAGGGTAGAATGGAACTTTCTTATTGCTATTATGCGAAAAATGGGATTCTCAGAATTTTGGTGCAAATTGATTATGGAATGTATTTCAACTACTTCTTTATCAGTATTGCTAAATGTCTCTCCAACCGAGTTCTTTAAACCTACTAGAGGTCTTAGGCAGGGAGATCCAATCTCTCCCTACCTATTTCTCTTTTGTATTGAATCGCTTTCAATAACAATTCTGAAAGCTGAAACAATGGGTCTAATAAAAGGCATAAAAATATGTAAAAATGCACCATCTGTGAGTCACTTACTGTTTGCATACGATAGTTTAATTTTCTGTGATGCAAACACTACTACTTGTAATAACTTGGTCAAAATGTTTACTGAGTTTGGAAATGCCTCTGGACAGTTGATTAACTTGAGTAAATCATGGGTATTTTTTAGTACAAAAACCAACCCAAATATCAGAAATGAAATTAAACAGATATTGGGGGTTAAAGCAATGCCATTAGATGATAGGTATCTAGGAGCACCCTTGTTTACTAATAAATCTAAGATAAAATGTTTTGAACCTTTGGTGGAAAAAATGAACAGCGGGCTTGTAGGATGGGACAGTAAAAATCTTACTACTGCGGGAAAATCAGTAATGATTAAAAATGTAACCTCTTCTCTATGTGTTTACCAAATGAACTGTTTTAGAATTCCTACAAAAATCTGTAATTCTTTAACCAATCTCCAAAGAAACTACTGGTGGGGAAAAACGAGCATGGAAAAAATGAAAAAGGAAAAAAAAGGATCTGTCTGAAAGCTTGGACAACAATGTGCAAACCCTTAACTGAAGGTGGTCTTGGTTTTCAAAACATTGAAAACTTTAATCTAGCAATGTTGGCTAAGATGGGATGGAGATTAAAAGAAAATCCCCATTCCCTTTGTGCGACTATCTTAAAAGCTAAATACTATCCAGACAATGATATCTTGCATATAGACACAAAGCCGAACGGAAGAGACAGTTGGATATGGAAAGGAATGCTCACTGGGGTTGAGCAAATAAAACAGCACAGCCTTTGGATGATAGGAAACGGAACAAATGTTAACATATGGGAAGACTATTGGATACCAGAAGTAAAGCCACCAATAACTAGGCCTGTTAATGGAGCTCAGAACATAAACAAGGTAAGTCAGCTCATGACTGACAATAAATTATGGGACATTAATATACTAGAAGAGTGCTTTGAGCAGTCTACAATCAACTACATTATGAATATTAGTATTCCTGTTCAAGATGTGGAAGATAAGGCTCAATGGGTTCTGAATTCAAAAGGAAATTTTACGGTAAAATCTCTTTACGACAAATAACTCATCAGATGATGAACATGAAAACTGGAACCAAATTTGGAAGATGAAAATTCCTCCATCTGTGAAGACCTTTGTCTGGAAAGCAGCTCATTCTATACTTCCTAATAGTATGAGAGTAGTTGCAATCATCCCGGATATAAATACTATTTGTACTCTCTGCAACATGGGAGAGGAATCTCTTACACATTTATTTATTTATGCAACTTCTCAAAACAGGTATGGATGCACTTGAATTTTAGTATGGATTATGTTATTGAAGGTAACATTGACTTTCATGAATGGCTAAATGCTTGGTTTACTAATACAAACAGAGGAGGCTTTGCCTTAGATTGGTCTGAATTTTGCAGTATAATCACTTGGCATATCTGTAAAGTTAGATGCGATTGGACATTAGGAAAAGAGAAACAAAACAGTGCAGCAACAACTAATAATATAGTCAAATACATTAATAGCATCAGATATATAAATAATCCAGATTACTCAATTTTACAGACTTTATACTATAACCCTATGCATGATGATTGTTTGGAGATAACTAGAATTGACAATGGAATAACACAGAACTCGTTAAGCTACACAATCAACATAGCCTTGACTATGATGAATCCCATAACTTCTTCTGGAATTGGGTTAACTTGTGTTGATTTTGCAGGTTATACTATTGAAGCAAGGGGAACAACTGAAAACTGTAGTACAAGAGAGGAGCTAGAATTAAAAGGAGCAGAAACAGCTTTCCGGTGGGCAGCAGAGTGGAGTGGCCATGAAATTACCTTCCAAAGTGATTCAGAACCTACTTTGATGTTGCTTAGAGGAATGTATCTTAAAGCAAGACAACATAGATATGCTATTAGTACAGATTTTGGGAACAACCATACAATTATAAACTTATTTTGAAGAATAGAATAGATATTATCTGGGCGCAAATACAGCTGTCTACTATAATCTTTATGATATCAAAAACATTTGGAAGGGAGAAACTTTAGGACTTTTATTAAATCTGTTTAGCTCTGGATATTTCAATGAAAATGTAACTTGGTCTATACCACAAACTATTGCGGGTAGATATTTATCTGTGTAATTGTTAGGGGTGTTCTTCCTCTCTATTTTATGAAAAAAAACAAAAAACTGAAGCAGAATCTGTACGAACAACAACTCACCTGATCCCCCATTTTAAAGCCCATTTCAATCCCACCACAATGCCATAAATTTCAGCGATATAATTCGTTGTCATTCCTAGGACTATGGAGATCGCTCCAAGCACAACACAAGAAAAATCTCTTGCCACAACACCGGCGCCAGCAATGCCCGGATTGCCACGAGCCGCGCCATCACAACAAAGAAGAAGAAAACCCTCATTTGGTGGATACCAAAAACATTCAACAGCATCATGCAGTTTAACTCCTCTGTGTCGAACTCGAAAATAGTCCAATATGCGTACATCATCAGCACAATTCTTCATATTACCTTTTAATCTAATCGAATACTCCTGAATTTGGTGTAAAATGCGTTTATAAAACAGAGGCCAATTTGGTTTCATGTTCTCAAAAACACATATATTCCGTGTAAACCATAGTTCCGATTTAATAACCACAATAGACAACAGCCACAGTTTCTGTATCATTGTACTTATGTTCCTGGATTCTTTATAAACAAGCACAAGGTTATTATGTGGCTGGAGACCAAAAACATCAGCAATCCAGTTCCAAGCTTTAGCCGCAAAGTTGCAAGACCAAAGGATGTGATCGAGAGTTTCCTCCACAGCACAGCAAAGCACACATTGTGTAGGCATTTCAATTTTAAAACGAGACCGTACCTGATCTTGGGTGGCACAAGCACCTTGCAAAATCTTCCAGTTTGGAGCCGCAAGCGTAGGATGAATACACTTCTTCCAGATAAGATTAGTTCCCTCAACATGATCTAGGGGGGCCTAATCAAATCCCTGGCCGAACTGACAGTGAAGTTTCCCTTGTAGTCTGACATCCAAACTCGGTTGTCTTCTCCCTCCATTGGCGCTGGCAAGTTCTGAAGATCAATCCCAGCAGCTTCAAGACGTTGTCTGTGGTCATCCCCAATGGACCAAACTCCATTAATAAGCAAGTCACTGACACGAACATTTCTATCCAACTCTTGGCGATCTAGAATAGTTGCAATACTTTATCTGCACACCAAATATCAAAATATAATGTGTTCTTGATTACAATGTGTCAAAAGCCTGAGAAATATCAAGCTTCAAACCCAAATTGCCATCTTTTCTCTTTATTCGAAGTTCATTAACCATTTCGGAAGCTGGACTAATATTCTCATGAATATTTCGACCTTTCATAAAAGACACACGTTCTTCAGAAACTAATTTATCCAAGACTCTACCCAATCTGGTAGCAAGAATTTTAGTAAAAAAATTTGAAGAAAAAATTACTCAGCCAAATTGGCCTAAAGTTACGAAGAGAGTTAGCCCCACGTACCTTGGCCAGCAAGATCAAAAGACTAGAATTAGCTCCATTCGGAATACTCTTCAAATTCCAGCAAAAAGTAATTGCTTGAATTAAGTCAGCATGAATAATATCCCAACCAACAGTGGCGGAAAAAGCAACCAGAGAACCCATCGGGACCTGGAGCACTGTCAGCCCCCAAACCCCAAACCGCAGCCTTAATCTCAACAGAAGTAGGCATTGCGTCCATCTCAAGACTTTTTTCAGAAGTAATAATAGTATGTTCATAATGAAATAAAGATTCATCAATAATATCTTCAGTTCCATTGAATTTGTCTTCGTAGTATTGAACAACCATATCACGAATGATCCTCGTGTCAGTAATAGTGTTGCCATCACTATCCTCCAACTCAGAGATAACATTACTACTTCTTCTAGTTCTAATACAATTATGGAAGAAGGCAATGTTGCTTGCCCCATCAACCAACCAATTGTTCCCAGCCTTTTGCTTATGCATAGTCACATGTTGCTGTTTGGTTTCCTGCAAGGTTGCTATGGCATCTTTCATAGCATTCAGCTTTGGAATGTCAGTAGGATCCTCGTCAGAATAACTAGCTGCAGTTTCAAACCTGAGTTTGTCTTATTCGAACCTCAAATTTATGTTACCAAAAACTCGAAAATTCCAAATCTTCATCCCTGCCTTTAGCCGCTTAAGCTTAAACAAGAAAATAAAGTCAGAATCACCATATGCCGGGAGAGACCTGTTCTCACTTAACCATGCGTAAAAAATCACCACATTTTTTGAATACGAAAAGTAGCCCGTTGTGGCCTTGAAACAACAAAAGATAGCCAATTAAAGTAGGATGATGGGAAACTTCCCTGGGAAGAGCTAACCACTGGTAGTGGGTGAAGAGAAATAGGAAAAATTCTTTGCTAGTAAGGGGTCAACTAAATTGAAGAGAGATTGGGAAAAGTAGTCGAGGAAAACGAGTTTGTGGGATTTCTCACTTCAGATCTACAGAGTACAGAGAAATAAAATAAAAAATATGCCGGCGTATGAGAAGATATCGGAAACAATAACAAACACCGCACTAGATTTGGCTGGGACTCTAAAGGAGACGAACAATTTTCAAAGTCATGAAACAGCAGTCCAAGTAGTACAAGAAACAGCTGCTCCTCCTCCTTCTTCCGACTCCACGGAAGAAGAAGAGCCAACTCCTCCTCCAAATAACAACATTTCAGATGAGGTTTCTTCTACTTCTCCTGATGCTGCCATATCCGAGGAGGGTACCGCTAGTTTTATTTCTAATAAAGAATTTCAACGATATTGGTTTACCCTTATAGGAATTATAGCTGCAGCCTCCATAACTCTTAATCAAGGCGGCACTAAACAAAAAAAAATCCTCAGATCGTTCAACTTGACAGCGCAGATTTCATTTGCAATTAGTTTCTGTATCGCTGTAATTGGGTTTTCTCTTATTTGCCTTTTTGGTAATGCTCGTACACAGGGAAGCTTCCACCACAACCTCAAGATCAGTACGTTAGCTGCTTCCACTGGATTTATGCTTATTGGAATTTTCATGATCCTAGCCATCAATATTGCACGAGCATTCAACTGAGGAGGAAGCTGACGACCCAGGTAGAGACAGATGAAGATGCATATAATGTATATACATTTGTAATTTGTGATGTTAGAGAATTCTTTATTTTTTTCATTATCGGCAACGGTAAGATTTGTATTGAAATGTCAGAGTTTTGTAAATTCAGTAAAATATAGGCAAGTAAGGAAAATAAATTCAAGGATCTGATTAAAAATCTCCAATCTATCTGATGTTGTTGTATTGAAATATCAGTAGTCGGTCTGTTTGCAATGCACCTTTTACAATTCTCAAAGTTAAAACCCAATATGTTTTACATTTTATCCTCAGAAATCCTCAAATGCAGAACCGTAAAGAGAGATTTTAAGAACTCTTGTTATTCATGATTTTGTTTTCGGTAAAACGTGTTCATTATCCTGGCCTGGCAAGTCATCCGGAGCACAAAAGTGCCATGAAACAGATGACAGGGTTCGGAGGAGGAGTCGGTTTTGAGGTGAGTACTGAAATTTATCAGCTGTATGTATACCTGAGCTAATTGCATTTGCAATATGGTGGTTTCCAGGTTTACTCAACTGATCACAATATGTAACTTTTGCAGATTGATTGAGATTTAGAAACCACCAGGACATTCATCAATGCACTAAAGATCCCATACGTTGTTAAAAGTTTTACACTGGAAGTCAGTAAATGCTTACAACTGTAGATGTTTTTCAAGCACTACAAAGTTTTAACCCCTTTTTTCCATGGATTTTATTTTATAAAATTTCCAACAATGTTAGATTGCTTATGTGGATTTCGCTTCGTATTTTAAATTTGTGTTTATCAAGTCGTCTTTGTGGTTTTCAGCTGTTTATACAGTTGCTTTAGCATATTCATTTTCTTCTTTCAATAAAATGAAGAATTTTTTCTTTAGTGTGTTTTAACCAGCCCCATCAGTTTACGTTAACAGCTAGCGCACGCTTAGTTGATTTAGTTAGTGAATCTATTTTAATGCCTTCTTTAAGGCAGTAACTGCAGCTTGGTTTTTTGATTCCATTTGGATTGAAATCATGTCTATAACTCACATCTCAGACTTTTGAAAACAACATTCTGGAGTTGCTATCGCTATACGATGTTTTTTCCATCTTCGCAGACATTATCTCGGATTTAAAGCTTCTGTTACAAGGCTCACTTGCCAATACTTCAAAGACCAGATTAATTGCAATCGCAGAAGTTAGAAAATTGGCAATGGAGCTTGGTGTGTACAACTGACAAAATGTCATTCAGATATCTGGGCATGCCATTAGGAGCAAAAGCTATGGGATCCAGTAATTGAAAGATTTGATGTCAGACTTTCTTGATGGAAACAGGGTACACTTTCAAAGGAGGTAAGTTGGTCCTTCTAAAATGCATCTCATCCTGTTAGCCTCTTCACTATTTTCCCATTGTTTGGGGATTTTCTTTTTGTTATGCTGCAGGTAAATGGTGCAAGAACTTTCATGTTTGTTGATCATTCATAATAGTTTGCAGGTGTGAAGTAAAGATTTGGTGGCTTTACTGGGAATCAAGATGTCATTTTTGAGTAAAGACACCAAAATTTAATTTCTGTTAATATAGTTCGAAATCTGAATATTAGTGGTCTCTAGCTGTTTTGAGAACTGAGCAATTATTTTACATTACATATGAATTTCTAAAGTTATTGCTGAATAATGATTGTATGAGGTTGTGCAGTGCTTTTCTAATTGAAAATGAAAAGTTTTTGACCAGGAAGAGATATTTTATGTTCAGATTTTGTACTTGCTATCGTTCTCATCCCAGCCGCCTAACACCTGACAGTTTCTCAAACAGAAGGTGCAATCTTCTCAACTGCTCGATCAAAATGTGTTTTGTTAATCATCCATTTCTTCCCTTCAAAACTCCCCTCACCTGACATTCGCTTCTCCTCTAGCGCAATCATGGCAGCTTCATTAGTCACTGCAGCAAGATCAGCTCCACTTAGATTCTCATAAGCTTCTTCTTGCCCAATTGCAATCAAATCTACATCCTCAGAGATGGGTTTATTCCTGGCAATGGCTTTTAATATCAACCCGCGTTCTCTAGGACCCGGAAGAGGGACATACATGTGTTTCCCTAGCCGACCTTGTCGTTTGATGGCTTCGCCCAACACCTCGGGTCTTCTTGTTGCACCAATCACAAATACACATTGCCGTTTATCAGCCCTGTCTAGCTCTATGAGTAGCTGGGTCAAAGGCTGCTCAACATCCCATCCCCCATCTTCTCCCCGCTTTGTTGTCAAAGCATCTAGCTCATCAAAGAAAATAATGCATGGAGAATATGTTCGAGCATGACTAAATATTGTTCGAACTGTCACGTACTTGTTCAGAAGTTCAGACCCCCTAATGTGTATGAAATTTTCTCCGGACTCACTTGCTATAGCTTTGGCAATTAGAGTTTTACCACAACCAGTAGGTAAATAGAGCAAAAATCCTTGCTCCAAATTTATGCCAAATTCCTCAAATTCCTCTCTGTATTTTATAGGGTTAACGATATAGTGTTCAAATTCCTTTCTCAAGAGATCAAGCCCTCCAACATCCTCCCACTTAACATTAGGAATAGCCGAAAATCCTTCAATTCTTGAAAATGGTTGAATCATTTTTACTGCATCCTCAAAATCACCCATGATAATGATATGCGCAACTTCGGACGGTTGCCTCCACCACTCTACATTGGTCTCTTTATTATTGGTTTTCCTGCTATCAATCCATCTTGTCATTGCAAGATTACCAGCCTTGTCAACCAATGCTGACAAGTCAGCTCCAACAAAGCCCGGTGTAGCTTTAGCAATTTTTGCAAGATCAAAATTACAACCCTTCTCAAGTCTAACATTACCTGACAGTAAAGATAATATTTCAGTCCGTGCATTTGCATCAGGAAAACCCAAAGCAAACTCTCGATCAAATCGTCCAGGCCTTCTGAGAGCGGGATCTATAGCATCAGGCCTGTTAGTGGCTCCAATTACAAGAACATAACCAGGTTTTTTCCTATGGCACTCTTCCATGCAACGCCACAATTGTGTCACTATTTGTTTTCCGATAGCATCAATCTCATCGATGAACCCAATTGAGGGAGAAGTTCTATATACTTCTGAGAAGATAGCCCGTATGTTCGCACCTGAGACACCAAAAACAGCAGACATTTTGTAAAATGGAATTCCGGTTTCATTAGCAATAGCATGAGCAAGCATGGTTTTCCCACATCCAGGTGGCCCATGCAACAAAATCGCAGAGATAGGTTTAATTCCCAGTTCCAGCAGCCGAGGCATATCTGGATGACGAAGTGGAACAAGTATCTCCCTCATCAACTCATCCAGAATCCATTTCAATCCTCCAATATCCTTAAACATTGCCCCATTCTTCACATTATCAGTTTCAACTTCAATTCCCAAATTCTTAATTTCTGAATTTCGCACACGGGTGAAGAAATTACCCCAGAGTAAGAATTTCGTGAACATATGACTGATTAAATCTGAGAATTTGGTCCGAAGAACGATTAAAAATGTAGAATGGTTCATGTTAACAAAATAGAAACCCTTGATAGAACGAAAACTAAATTAGGGTTTACCTGAAATTACAACCTATGTACTAGATGACCGCTGCCACGATGGGATGGCCGACCAAAAAAATTGGCGCAAAACTAAATTTTGTATAATGGCACAGTTTTCGAAAATTATGCTTAAAATAAAAATATCACTTTTCCTGAAACGGAAAGAGCACGTCATTTTATTAGTTGCAACGGAAAATTAGTTGATGCCTAAACCAAAATATGGATGCATAATGTGTTATGCATCCTTAGTGGTGGTTTGCATAATGGCTATGCATTCAATTTTCAAAAATTGTGCCTAAAAGGATAAACACCTCCGAATTTTTTGTAAAAACTCTAAATTTGATATTGTTGTTTGTACTCATTTCGTAGATTTCTATAAAAGCTTTCCAACGAGATAAAATTTGTAAAATTCCAAGGCACGGATTTTTAGATATGTTATATTCTAGTTTGCTTTCCAATTATACCCCTAAAAAATATGATACTTAAGGAGTTATATTAATTAGACTAAAAGGGAGAGGCGGTGGCGTCATTTCAAATGGGACACCAAATTTTGGTTACCAACACCAAGCAAAATCCAATCTTTTTGCTTCAATTTGAGGAAAAAAGTCACGTGCCACATTCACACAAAGTAATTATTATATAAAATCCTCCCTCGCTTCGCTCGGTCGGCCTAATAAATAAGTAGTACACAGTTGCCTTTATGGGGGAGACATGCTTGGAACACCAAATTAGAAAGCTATCCACAGTTGCCTTTTCTTCTTGAGGGAGACATGCCTTAAACACCAAATTAGAAAGCTATCCACAGTTGCCTTTTCTTTGAGGAGCTTTACAGTTGCCTTTTCTTCTGGAGGAGAGTGATCCTGATTTTAGTCCAACAACGGGAAGGTCTACTCGTGTGACCATGTCTCCGTCCGTTTCCCTAGATATTGAGGTCCATGGGCCTAACTAGCCTCAAAAACCGGCTTACAAGATTAGGGTTTTCCAAGGTTTTATGATATTAGCCCATACAATGTCGGAGTTATCTCAACAGTTTATTCTTCGCTTTTATTGGCCTCTATGAAAAAAATGTATATAGTGTCTTAATTTGGTTCAACATTTGGTAAGTATTTGTTTACTGCTGCAAAGTATGTCCAGAAAATTTCTATAGAACGATACTACTCTATTTGGATGTGATTATTGTGTCATGGCTCAGGGAGGTGATCGCATAGATGAAGATCATTTACTACTTAACAGTCCGTCTAATATTACACACTTTATATGATGTCAAATTTGCAAAATGTTTTAAGACTTTGCTTTTCGTGTCCTCTAATATCACTATTGAAGTCCCCTTAAACATCAAGGAATAACAGAGGAGTTCTAGTGAAGAGTTCCAACTATGCGCATAAAGTCACCGTGCAAAAGGAGATTTTGAATATTTGAGGAGTTTGCGAGATTACTGCCCACCGTAAAAGCATGCGCCTCAGCTACCAATGGATCATTCTGGTGAAGCAAGTCTAAAGCAGCCCCCTTGTAGATGCCATTATGGTCGTAAGCAACTGCTGCCCCAGCAGATATCAGTTTGTGAGTGGCTTTACGCGTTTTGATATGCACCAACAGTCTGTTGTCTCACTAAAATACTGGCATGTATTGTTGACTATTAAATGAGCCCATTGATTTTTTAGAATTTTTTCTAAGATGTTGCAGAATTGCTGATTCCTGAAACTAATACATGGTTTATTCTGAGATATTGCTGATTCCTAAATCTAATATCTCGAATACATGGTTTATTCTTAGATACTTTTAAAGAAGATGTTATGATATGATGCCCGCTAAAGATAGTAAATTTTGTGTCATAATCATTTTCGAGAAACTGAGTATATGCAATAAGGAATTTCAGATTTATAAAATGGGTCCCTAGCTCAGCTGGTCATCCCCGTTTCCTAAAGTTTCATGCAATCCAGGAGGTCCTAGGTTCGAGCCCCCAATGACGTAATATTGCAGAAATTAACATGGAAGGTAGAGTTAGCTTGCCCCCCTTGTGACACAATCTCAGCCTCACCCATCCGCTTCGACTCCCTTGGCCAGGTTACCTATGAGGCTCGCTGGTAGGTTAGCACGGCAACCTGTTCAATTTATGTAGTAGTATGTTGTTGGAGTTTAGCTTGTTATGCTTCCAACTAGTTAGTGTAATACTCTTTATCCAATAAAAATAAATAAAAATTTAACAGCCATTTAGTCTTGAACAACAAAAAGACAGATTCTTTTACCGCTGGCCCATTACATGTTTGAAAAAAAAAAACATCACAAAAGAAGATGATTGATTAAACAAAAATGGTGATAATTAATGGAGGTGTGGTTATCACAACCCATGTGTTTCTCTCTTATCTATATAGCTTCCAAAGCCTGAAGGATGTCATATTTTAGGTCTTCAAAATCTTCAACTCTGAAACTAAACCTAACCAGGTTATCCTTTATTCCTAACATTTTTCTACCTGACTGGCTAAGATCCCTGCATTCCAAAACATAAACAACCACCAAAAAATTAATCAACAAACCATTCTCGGCTAACCAGCATACACACTAAAATAGAATTACGTGTCAAAACTTAGCTTCACAAAAATGGGGATATCAATTAGGTGTTTGATCTGGCGGTATACGACACATGTGAGAAGCCCGGCCTATTTCTCACGTAGAAAAGAGTAAAGACGGTGAAATAAAGTCATAAACTCAACCTAGTTTATCTCTATCTATTCCTATAGAGACGGGAAAAGTGCTCCTCACAGCAAGTAATCCCTATCTTCACCGACATGAAATTAGATAATTCGGCTATAAATAGCTCACCTATTTATCCAAGCTAACACAACATTATCATAAAATTTCAGAGCAATAACTTGTTCTTTGATATCTTTGTTCATCTGCTTCCCTCCCTAAGGTCATACCTAACCTCTCTTGTGAATGAAGCAGCCTTTGAACGGCCAGTGTACGTGGTTTAGGTGAAGACTGTTCGTGCTCGACCTTCCGTAACTCACTTTCAGAAACCTAGAATTCCACTTCACCCACTCACCGATTTTAGGTAACCACAACTTCTATTTTTTTTTAAAGGTTGATCACTTCTAATTGATTGACATGGGAATATTATTAGTTTTATCTGCACCATATTTGAAGTCCTTGGAAAAACATAATTGTGTTGTGGAAAATATGTATCACCGTAAGAACATGGTCTGTGGACTCGTTTATGATACAAATCTAAGGAAAACTTTATGGGAGATGGCTAATAAGTTTTTGGGAGAACTCTTTAAACATGTTTTCCAATAAAATCCCTATATTGCTGGCATAGAAATGAAACCGTATAGCCTAGCCTCCAAGTATGCATGATGCTGAGAACCCAACATTGAGGGGAAACCCATGTAAATAAATAAAAGGGACTTACAATAATAGCTAGAGGCTATAAAATGCAAGCTCTAATTTGTGAGAATTACTAGGATGAGTCACGTGAAAAAACATGGAATGCCTCATAAATCGTGTGTGGAGTATGAAAGATGCTGAGGTTGAGCTTCCTTTCTCCATGGTCGGTCACATATGTCACGTGGATACCGTATTATTTCTTGTGGGTCCCTTTGTTGAGCATGTGGAGCTCAAGGGACCGTATCCAAGTTTTTTTTATAAACATGTATAGTTCAGGCCCAATTTGCTAGTCGTAAGTGTATTTGAGACGTTGATAAAGAGACTTGATCCCCTAAGTGAGGCTTGTTCATGAGTCTTATGTTTGTGTAAGACTCTTCAGACAAGCTGGCTCAGCTCGGATGAGGCCATATGAGGCTTGGATGACACGACTGAGGCTGTTTGAGATTTGGCGGACGCGACCGAGTCTCTCCGAAGTCATCTGGGACATGTTTGGGAGATCTTGCACACCTAATAATGTCTCTGCAAGACCTTGGATCACTTTTCTTTGACCAGCGTATCTTGTAGAGATGTGCTCGGAGTCAATTGCGTTCGTATAATGCGGCCAACATGACCAGTGTATCTCGAAAGGATGTTTTAGGAGTCTATCAAAAGGGCTTAGAGGCAGAATAACCAGGCAAAATTAAAAAATAAATTTTGAAAAAGTAAAAAGAATAATAAAAAAATAATTTTTTTAAAATAATTAGAAAATATTAAGTTTTAAAAAAGTCATTACATTAATAAATTAATCGAGGGTAAATAAGTAATTTACCTATCTTTATATACCCTTTATCACCCACCCTAGTTAGTTCAATCCTTTTGTATGCTTTTTCTTGTATGCCCTAAAACAGGGTTTATTCTATCGGGTGAATATGGTTGTACCAAGAAAATACATAAGATACGCCAACGTCGTTGGTTTAATTTCAATTCCACAAATTTAAGGAACCTCAGCCTCTATTCTTATTTTGTTGAATTTTATTTCTACTTCGCTAATTAATTTCACATTCTTCCCCGGGTACTCTTCTTTTGGGAGCGGTAACAGTTTTTCAACAATTTTTCATCCAGACCCAACGTCTTAAAGGTCAACTTCTTGGATCGCTTTTAATCCAAATCGTTATTGTACCCTTCATGGACCGATTTACCACTCACACATAAGCTTATAATGCGTTGTGCGACATCTAGAGTTATAAAAAGTTATAATTTTTTAAAAATTAGAAGAAAAAAAATTAAAAATATCTTTTTTTTTTTAAAATAATTTAAAATAAAATAAAAATGCAAGAAGTAGAAAAGAAGTAAGAAATAATTATTCAATGAGCTAGAAGAGACAGAGAGAAGTTATACTAGCCCTCATCTTCATTATCAAAATCAGTCATAATTGTCATTACTATTCAATCAAATAACCAACACATGCATAAATAAAAGCAATGCTAAATCAAAATAATCCGATAATTTAGGACACTGGATTAGAAAACATGATACTCATGGCCCTCAGCATTTCCCTCTTATCTATATAACTTCCAAAGCCTGAAGGATATCATCTTTCAGGTCTTCAAAGTCTTCAACTCCGAAACTAAACCTAACAAGGTTATCCTTTATTCCAAACATTTCTCTACCTGACTGGCTAAGATCCCTGCATTACAAAACATAAAACCACCACCACAAAAGTAATCAACAAACCAATTTCTGCTAACTAGCACATACATAATGAAATAGAATTTCGTGTCAAAACTTGCATTTTATAATCAAAAGGTTCAGTGACTAGCTATTATTACAAGTCAATTTTATTTCTTCAGAGCATTTTTTCCTAAGTTTTAGATTATGAGTATCATGTGTACTTGGAGGCTAGGCTTAATGGTTTCATTTCTAAGCTAACAATATAGGAAACTTACTGGAAAGCGTGTTAAAGAGGTCTCACAAAGACTTTTTAGCGCATCTCGTATAAAGTTTTCCTTTGAATGAATTAACCGACCATGTTCTTAAGGTGATACATATTTTCAGCAGCACAATTATGTTTTCTCAAGTACTTAAAACATGGTGATACTCCCATGTCAACCAATTTAAGGTGATCAAATATTTGTAGAAAATGAAAGACGTACCAGTAAGACATAATTGCAGGCTGATCCACAATGCTCTCACATCCTCCAAAGGAAGGGGCGATGTATGGGATTTTCAGTGCATCGATGAATGTCTTGGTGGTTTCTAAATCTCCATCAATCTGCAAAAGTTGCATGTCGTGATCAGGTAAGTAAACCTGGAAACCAGCATATTGCAAATGCAAATAGCTCAGGTAATCATCAAGCTCATAAATTTTAGCACTCACCTCAAAACTGACAACTCCTCCAAACCCTGTCATTTGCTTCATGGCAATTTTGTGTTCCGGGTGACTGGGCAGACCGGGATAATGAACACGTTTCACCTGAAGATCAGATCAGATCATGTTAGCATCCTACAAGATGAACCCACTTGAAAAAGATGAACCCACTTGAAAGAGAAATTATTGTACTTATTTTTCTGTTCTAATTATTTTAAAATTCGATCAAATTAGTACCTTAAGATGTGCCTCTAAAACTTCGGCTATCCTCAATCCAGTTGTGTTTTGCTGCTGTATACGAAGATGCAGTGTCTTCATGCCTCGAATGATTAGGTAAGCGGCATTCTGATAAAACAGACCATTAATATCATTCTCAATCAAGTCTTATTTGCAAACTGAATAAACATGGGAGGTCAAATTAACAGCCTAGTATCTTTCCCAATTATGCTTTATTTGCAAGCTGAATAAACACTAAAGGTCAAACTAGCTGTCTGAATCAATGAAGCTCATTTCCAGATTCTGGACTACAACATAATAATGAATTGATGAATTATTGTAGGCATTGGTTCCTAACCCATGTTCTGTAATTGCAAAAGCATGTAAAAAATTGCTCACCGGGTTAAGAGTACCACCCAAAACGTGATGCAACTTGCGAATCTTAGCAATCACTTCCTCAGAACCACTAATGCAACCAGCAAGAACCTGAAAAGAGAATTTGATTCGTCACTCACTTATTCATCTTACTAGTTTTAAAGAAACAGAAGGTGACCAAATGTCAAAACTTACAAGGTTTACTCAGAACTTACATCATTGTGTCCTCCAATAAACTTTGTTGCCGAGTGCAGAACAAGGTCTGCACCAAGCGCAAGTGCCTTTTGGTTCAACGGTGTGGCAAAAGTACCATCAACACAAACCAGTGTGCCTTTGCTGTGGCAAAGCTTTGAAACCAAATCAATGTCAACGCATCGGAGGTAAGGATTAGTTGGCGATTCTGTAAAGAAAAGTGTTACCTGCACACAGAGTATGCCAGTAAATATCAAACGATCATCCATTAGCCAAAACAAGAAAATATTAAACAACAATCTCCTATTTGAGTACTTACATTATTCTTCTCCAGAGCAGATTTCAGGCCATCCATATCGGCAGGGTCAATGACATGGACCTGCAATGGGGAGATAATAAATTTAGATACTTTCCAAAACCATAAAAAAGAAGTCTGGGACAGAACATCAAATTGAAAAAGGTTTAAATACGGCAAGTAGCTGAAAATCCAGATCTTGTCCACAACCAAATCCACTGACATGACTTATTAAAATAAAACACAATGTGGATCTTAAGAATCCGACGAAGAAGCACAAAGTTTGTTAAGGACCCTCACAATTCAACTGTCAATTTAGGAAGCACATCGTCTCTAACTGCATCAGCACAAGCAGGATCCAACTAAAAAAAGTACAAAAAGTAAGGGAACATACCGTTATATTCATGTTGGGAACAAGAAAATCATCAATGAAAATTCTCGTCTTCCTGTAGCAATCTGTAGTTGTTATTATATGCCCACCCTTCTTTACCAATGCAAACATCATGACCGTACTAGCACACATGCCAGATGACATCAAAATAGTTGATTCTGCCCCCTCAAGTGCACTGCCCAGAGTAAAATGAACAAAACATATTCAGCATCCCATTACAAAAATGGCACTTAAGCAGTAGCTACAACTGTTCATACTCATCACACAAAAACAAACCTTATTTTGTTTTCTGCAACTACTGTGGTTGGGTTCCCATAGCGCCCATACTCAAAACTTTTATGGCGCCCCTCCTATCAAGACAAGAACAAGTTAATCAACCAAATAATACTAAAATCGTAGCTGGCATTAAAATAAGATCATTAGATTTTTTTATAAGTCGGTCATTTTAGTAAAAGGTGCTAGTATAGCTGTGATAGACTTCCAAGCATTCTAACTGACAATTGCATATTTTCAGATTGAAAAATAATCTGGAATGAAAATCTGAGGAACTGGAGATCAATTCCATTACAAATTGGGATTCTTTAAATTCCATTAACTGGAGCTAGTATAGCCGTAATCAACTTCCAAAGCATTCTATCCCATGAACTGACAATTGAATTTATTTTAGATTGAAAATTAATCTGAAATGAGTACGCGAGGAATGTAAGATATATAAGCAGCAATTCTGTAAGTTAGGAACTAATGGATGAATCAGTTACTACACCCATGAACCAGATACCAAGGGTATGAGTTAATTCAACCATAGCCTCTAAATTTTCATACTACAACAAAATAGAAAACTGATTCCCCTCTTACTAAGAGTGGTTAATAAATACCAACTGAAATAGTATGAAAAGAATGATGATATGCAATGCGGTAACAGGGCTTCTTCTATTGGATACCAGCAACATCTAGTTGTTAGAAACTAAATCAATCACATCCACATGAACATTTGACCAAGAGAAGTCTAGCATAACAAAAATAAAAAGACTAGACTGTAGAGTGCAGTAGAATGAATAGAGACCTTGAAATCAATGAGTTCATTGGAGTTCTTGAACCAGTAAGCAGAAGTATTGACGACTGGGGTAGTGATTCCATCTGTAGCAATCCCACGACCTAATCTTTCTCCTGTATAAACAAATTATATAAACAAATCAGATTTTATCAAATTTAAAAAGGCAAAATTAATGGGTTTCACCAAAATGATACATACACACAACCCAAATTAACAAAATTCGTTAAAACCACAAAACCACATAAAAACCAGATTTTTTTTTTTCCAGATCTAAGAACCCCAAATGAAAAACAGTGAAAAAAATTAATAGAGAAAGAAGGGGGGACCTGCATGAACTGTGATGCTCCCATCGGAGCGTAAAAATGAGGCCTTTAAAGCGGCCAAACCAGACAACTGTACACCATTATTACAAATACCACCATCAATCCCAGCAGCTGCAACAACTTCATCATCAATTGATGGTATTTCAATCTCAGAAGCAGCAGAAGCAGAATCAAAAGTGGATACATTAGGAACCTTGTTGGTATTGTTGTTGTTTGACCAGGAAGCAGCTACAACTTGTGCTACACCAATATTGCTACAATTCCTTCTTGCTTTAATACTCAATTGCCTTACAAAATTAGGAGGAAACCGCAGAATCAACGATGAATATAATCCACCACCACCATTGAAAGATCCAGAAATGAATCTTCTAGAACTTGATTTCTGCTGGTTTTGGTTGGTTGAGAAATCTGGATCTGATCTACATTCAAAAACTGGTAGAACCCTAGCACATCCTGCTGAGACGGCCATTTTTTTTTCTTTTTTTTTTGGTGGGGGGTTTTAGTTTCTCTCTCCCTTCCTCCTCTGGAGACCACTGAACTACTGAAGAGCCGCCCATTCGTTCGATTTTATAGACATTTCACTGTGGTTTAGGTGGCTGAGTTTGTTTGTTTGTTTCTTGTTCTTAACTGTAGTTTGTTTTGTGTAAATTTTTTGACTGGAGTCCTCCCAAGAGGGTATGTGCACCATACGTTGTTGGCATCCCTATCTTCATGGTCAAACAACCACATTTTCTATCGGCATGAAAATCGGAAGGTTGCATAAGCTCATCAACTCTTTTTTCCATGGCTGCTGATAGGGTACTAGAGAAAAAACCAAATTTTATATAAGATAAATTAGAAAAAAATTGTTTTATATATATTTTTGGTAAGTAATCTGGCACCACTAATTAGTGATGTTGCTTTTTTCTTTTAGGAAAAGAATTCATATAAAAAACAAACTCTTATAAGGCATATTCCTTTGCACTATGCCATTTGACATTCCCGATGGCATAGCAAATTAGTTGCGTCACTATGAGAAAACAACGGAGCGGTAGTCTGTCTGTCGATAAATACTCATTATATTGTTGGCGAATTTAAGATGGTCGTTGGCGTCGTAATCCCCATCGTCCGGTAGAAAATATATCATTCAACGGCTATTTTGTAACGTTTATTCCCCTACTTCATTCCTATATATACGCCCCTTCACTTAATCAAATTACCCACACCTAGTTCTACATATATTTTGCGTATATCTTTACCTGTATTCTCAATTCTAAATTTCAAAATCATTAATGGCGAGATGCAATAAAGAGAGGAATATAACTATGGATCGGTTTAAACTAAGCAGGAAATGCATCAATAGAGGTTGCAACAACTTGATGATGAGGAAGCTGACACTCTGATGCTCGTACATTCGGGCCAAATAGCTAGATTTCTAGAGCCAAAAGAAGTATTCTCAAGAAGATATACTTATAAAGGTGAGGAATTTCACCACCAGAAGCTGATGCAGGATTATTTTCTTCCCAATTGTGTATACTCTGATCTAGATTTCCTTGATTTTGCATGCCTCAGCACCTGGTGAAAAATATTATTGATGAGATTCGTCAAGTAGAACCTCAATTTAATAAATGTTTGGCGCACTAAATATTAGAGGTTATAGTCTTGAACAAGGGGGTTTCACTCTACGAATAATAGTATCACAAAAAACCTTTATTTTGATTGAGAGTATCAACCCCATAACCCTTGCACTAAGGGAGCATTTATGTAGAACTCAAACAAGAAGCTTGGATTTCAAAATATCCTATATATATATGTGTGTACATAGTGACAATCTATCATTAAGATGTATACATGAACATCTTATTTTGTACTCTAAGTTGTTCTTGTTTACAAAGTTCTGAAACAGAAGGTTTTCCAAATAATTTAGAAAAAAAAATATTTTTCTACATGGAAAGTTCTTTTCTCAATCTTATAAAATCTAAATTAGGCATATTTCATGTGATTTTCTTCTTCTTTTTTTATGTGGATTTTTTTAGTCCATAAACCTATTATGCTATGGAATCCAATCTATTTTAAATTTGGAAAAAGTGTGGAATGTCAAGTCTAATGGCTTCCAAGTTGGGATTATCCACACTTTTCC
Organism: Papaver atlanticum; assembly: GCA_023531105.1. Classification (NCBI taxonomy): domain Eukaryota; kingdom Viridiplantae; phylum Streptophyta; class Magnoliopsida; order Ranunculales; family Papaveraceae; genus Papaver; species Papaver atlanticum. Next base: position 1,159,099 of record JAJJMB010010581.1, read on the forward strand.
CAAGGCATGTTGAAAATAGTTTGGAATTCAAACTAAAACGCCAATCTGAATTATGCTTAGTCTTGTGGTTATTTGTTTATAATTCTATTTATCCCTTTATGACGGTTGATTTTGTGGGCTAAAGTTGAATGCAATTTAGAATAACACTCAAGGCAATTCGAATTAGCGTTTTGGAATTTATTTTGCCTTTTACCATTGGACTTGAAGTTCCATGATTTGTTTCAAATGCTGGGGTGTCATGGAACTTGGATGATGGAATTCCCCCACCATAAGACTTTCTCTAATAGCGTCGAATCCATCAAAACATTTTCAATAATGAGTTCAAGAAATCCCATCTAGACCTTTATTTGTTGAGGTCTTTTTCTATGAGAGTCATCTTAAATCAGTTTAATGATTGTGCTTTAATTTCAAATATTTTTACATGTTGAATAACATAAATGTTAGAGCATAGTCGGTTGAACCCACCAAGCATTGGCATGTCAAGTTTGGTTGTCATATTTTAGTGAATCAAAACTCATTTAAAGAGTCGCTTGATTATATATTAGAGTCAACTTCGTATAGGTTAGCTTGAAAGTGTTAGGATATGAGACTTACAAGTATTACATGAAGTCTTGA